>CAMRHE010000002.1:16905000-16960000 GCA_947044405.1 Leptodactylus fallax
CAAATCCTATTTGTATTCAGTTTTTTCTGACTATGTAGTCTTAAATATCATGTTAAATCTTTATAAAGATGAACTTAAAGGGGAATTCAGGGGTACAATACAGTATGCAGCATCGATATATAGACAACTGAAGAACTCTGTTTGCTGTGCACCACATAATATTGTGCAATAATATCAGAACTTCCTCTGAGCACTGCAGAATGCCAAATTGTAAAGCGAAGTTCACATTACATTACAAATTTTTTAATTAAAACAAACTAAAAAATATTGAAATTGGCTCAGAAGCAGAAATAAAACAAATTAATTGTTTAGTTTATAGAAAGATATGTTCATACTAGCATAGCCTGTCCGTTGTTCTGGTCCGTTGGAGGTCATTTGTTTTTAATCTGAAAGCAGCGGACGAAAAAGCCATGCTTGTGTGATTTTTTTGTGTACCAATTTCAAGCAGACATTGCGACGGAGTCTCCTATGGAGACTGTAACGGAAATGTGAACGTAGCCTGAACTATGTTTGTTGTTTGCTATGTGTTGATATGTATTGCAGTGTTACTGTATAATAGCAACACATGCAAACAGTACTTCTGTTATTTTTTTAACCCTTTAGGGACTAAGGCTATTTTGGCATTAAGAGGGTTTCCCATATTTATGGCATATCCATGAGATATGAAAATAAATCATCTCACACCATTCATAAACCATCTGTCCTTGTTCTCAGCCAAATCCAGGTTGCTAGTGGTGGATTATAGAAGCAGCCCACTCAGCTACACCATTTCTGTAACTTTCTATGAGTTACAGAAACAAGGTAGCACAGTGAGGTATGCTGTTTCCATAACTTATGAGATGTGAAAACCATGTAGTTCATTGTTTACCAATGTTCCTGTAACTTCCATTCACTTCTTTGAGAGTTACAAAAACAACATAGCTCAGTGAATAGCTCACCTTCCAAATCCCACTCGTACCCCACTTAACTAAAATGTTTAACTAGGTTATGGTTGAGGGACGTATGCTAGACGAAATGCTTTATGTCACCATTGTGACTCTCCATAAGCCGGGCAAAGACCCTACCTCTCCCCCAACTTTAGACCAATTTCACTACTTAATTGTGATGTAAAAATCTATGCAATGGTTTTAGCTCATCGACTTCTCCAAACGACCAAATCGGCTTCACTGGTGGTAGACATCCTCCTGATGGAACGAGGAGGATAATTGATGTTATGTCACGAATGGAGACCTCTTGGATGTCTTCTCTGCTCCTCACTTTGGATACGGAGATGGCATTTGACAGGATGGGAATTTGCATTCCAGACATTGGAAAAGTTGGGGATTATGGGCCGTGCCCTCTATGCTATAAAAGCCTTGTACTATTTCCCATCTGCCTGCGTCTTAGTCAATAATATCATGTCTAATTAATTCCCTATCATGAACGGTACACGGCAGGGGTGCCCCTTTCCCCCTCATTTTCTTACTTATTATGGAACCTTTGGCAAAGATGATTGGATTGCACCCAGATATACAGGGAGAACACATAGGACACTGTCATCACAAACTTGGTCTCTTTGCAGACTACATAATCTATGCAGAGCCCCCTTCCTTCACTATGGGCCATTTCCCATACGCTATACGTTTTCGGTGACCAATCCTACTATAAAATTAATGCTGGTAAGTCACAGATTTTGGGAACCCATATATTGGACTACCTTAAGCAGGATATCATCTGTGAGTTTCCTTATCAATGGGCCACAGGGCATGTACCCTATTCAGGAATAAAACTGTCCTTCCCATTCCATAATATTGCACAGCTGAACTTTCTGTCCCTATTTAGTAACATCCAAGCTGAGCTAAACTACTTATTTAAACAGCAGACATCCTAGATGGACAGGATAATGTTATATAAGATGGTTGTTTTGCAGAGATTTTATATTTCTTTAGGACCCTTGTAGTCCCAATATCCAGCCCTCTCATTGATAAACTCCAAAGACAACTCCAAATGTATATATGGTCAGGTAGCAGACCAAGGATTGCAACATCCATCCTATACTCGAGCAGACTGAAAGGGGGTGTAGGAATGACCTACTTTTTGGCATATTATAAAGTTTCTATTTTACACCAGCATAGACATTGGTGCCCTGGATATTCTAGTGTTTCACAGCCCTCCATAGAGCTATCTTTCAATAAAGATAGACCCCTGCTTTCCCTACTCTATGCTAAAATTATTGACCCTTCTCTTACAGGCCCCTGGTCCCTTCCATCTGAGCGTCCCTTGACACTTGTCCCAATTGGCACTGTCCTTACGAAACTTTACAGATGTTAGGGATCTACCCATTCCGCTTGAGCTTTTAACGTATTTCATTCCAGACTTACCTGTGGACCCCTTCATCACACACTGTATCCGATTGGTTGCTGATTTCTGGAGGGGAGATTCTTTGCTCTCTTATGAGACCTTGTCACTTAAATTTAGACTGCCCTGCAATATGTTATATTTAATTTCATGGCTATACTGAACTATGATGTCATACATTGTACTCTTTCCTCTCTTTATGTCATTATGTAATTCTTTAAATTTGAATATATACTATATTGGGGAAAAAAAATATAGTGTATGACTCTGTCAGGGCTCCTAGGACTCTATCTTATCCATTCCTAGCTCTCTAAGGCAAACACAACCAAGGTAACATATATGCCTAGGGGAAAAAACAGGTGGTAGGCAGTGAATACAAGCACTGTCTTTTTAAATTAAAATGATAGCCCTTTTGGGGGTAAGCACCACCCCAACATGGTGTTATTATGCCAACAGTTTGGCAGTGACAAATGGCATCTACAGAATTTGAAGAAAAATTTATGTCAGACTGTCAGCATGTGCAGTGTACGCTCTGAGTATGTGTTACTCCCAGCGCACACACTAAATCCATGCACCCTTATAGACTCAAAAGATGCCCAAAGCTAAGGCCCCAGATTGTGGATATGCAGTGTTCTTGAGTGATGCAGGCATCCACACATTGTGGAAAAGATGTGTTTTAAAATCTGTTTTTGAACTTCACAAAATTTTAGTTGCAGAATTTTAAGTGCATTTCCTATACATTTAATAGGGGAAGAAAAAGATACAGAGGAAAACACAGCAAAAACTAACACAGTGAAAAACACTGAGGAAAAAAGCTCAGCACATTTTTGCAGCGTTTTTTTTTTTCTACAGTGTTTTTTAGCTGTGTTTCCATACCCTAAGGGTATCCTTTTTGTATCCTTTGGCTTACTTGTATATCAGTGTACCTGTTTTATTTTTTTTTTTGTATAGGAAAGCACAGGTTGCTGCACTTTCCTATACAGCTGGAATTAGAAACGCAAATATATTCGGTGCATTTTACTTTTTTTTTTAATAATAGTTCAAAGAATGTATGCAGTATTTTTGCTAGAAATAATGGAATGTTTTTTTGGTGGGAAGCGGGCTCTTTAAACATAATTGTTATTATTATACAAATACAGTGGCATCAATAGTATGGAATAACATAATGTGACGAACCAGACCACATGAGATGTCTGGCTACATCTGTGGCAGTTGTTGCTGCAGCATTTGATAAGTCCAAATGGACTTCCATTTTGTCTGTAGAATTCAAATTATATCAAGTTAGAATAAGCGGTTTCTCTTTAGGAAGGGCTACATCACTGGCTGAAGGGAGACAAACACACCAATGCACAGGAGGTGTGGCTCAGACAACCAATCATGATATCCTATCACATTCATATGTAAGTGACATTTACATACAGTGGGGAAAAAAAAGTATTTAGTCAGCCACCAATTGTGCAAGTTCTCCCACTTAAAAAGATGAGAGAGGTCTGTAATTGACATCATAGGTAGACCTCAACTATGAGAGACAAAATGAGAAAACAGATCTACAGTCATGGCCAAAAGTTTTGAGAATGATACAAATATTAATTTTTACAAAGTCTACTGCTTCAGTTTTTCTAATGGCAATTTGCATATACTCCAGAATGTTATAAAGAGTGATCAGCTTAACAGCAATTACTTGCAAAGTCAATATTTGCCTAGAAAATGAACGTTATCCCCCAAAACACATTTCAACATCATTGCAGCCCTGCCTTAAAAGGACCACCTAACATCGTTTCAGTGATTGCTCCATTAACACAGGTGTGGGTGTTGATGAGGACAGGGCTGGAGATCAATGTGTCATGATTAAGTAAGAATGACACCACTGGACACTTTAAAAGGAGGCTGGTGCTTGCCATCATTGTTTCTCTTCTGTTAACCATGGTTATCTCTAAAGAAACATGTGCAGTCATCATTGCACTGCACAAAAATGGCCTAACTGGGAAGAGTATTGCAGCTAGAAAGATTGCACCTCAGTCAACAATCTATCGCATCATCAAGAACTTCAAGGAGAGAGGTTCCATTGGTGCCAAAAAGGCTCCAGGGCGCCCAAGAAAGACCAGCAAGCGGCAGGACCGTCTCTTAAAAGTGTTTCAGCTGCGGGATCGGGCTACCAGCAGTGCAGAGCTTGCTGAGGAATGGCAGCAGGCAGGTGTGAGTGCATCTGCACGCACTGTGAGGCGGAGACTCTTGGAGCAAGGCCTGGTCTCAAGGAGGGCAGCAAAGAAGCCACTTCTCTCCAGAAAAAACATCAGGGACAGACTGATATTCTGCAAAAGGTACAGGGAGTGGACTGCTGAGGACTGGGGTAAAGTCATTTTCTCTGATGAATCCCCTTTTCGATTGTTTGGAACATCTGGAAAACAGCTTATTCGGAGAAGAAGAGGTGAGCGCTACCACCAGTCTTGTCTCATGCCAACTGTAAAGCATCCTGAAACCATTCATGTGTGGGGTTGCTTCTCAGCCAAGGGAATCGGCTCTCTCACAGTCTTGCCTAAAAACACAGCCATGAATAAAGAATGGTACCAGAATGTCCTCCAAGAGCAACTTCTCCCAACCGTCCAAGAGCAGTTTGGCGCTCAACAATGCCTTTTCCAGCATGATGGAGCACCTTGCCATAAAGCAAAGGTGATAACTAAATGGCTCAGGGAACAAAACATAGAGATTTTGGGTCCATGGCCTGGAAACTCCCCAGATCTTAATCCCATTGAGAACTTGTGGTCAATCATCAAGAGACGGGTGGACAAACAAAAACCAACAAATTCAGACAAAATTAAAGCATTGATTCTGCAAGAATGGACTGCGATCAGTCAGGATTTGGTCCAGAAGTTGATTGAGAGCATGCCAGGGAGAATTGCAGAGGTCCTGAAGAAGAAGGGTCAACACTGCAAATATTGACTTGCTGCATTAACTCATTCTGTCAATATAAGCTTCTGTTACTCATAATATGAATGCAATTATATTTCTGTATGTGATAAAAACATCTGACAAACACACATAAAAACCAGAGGGCAGCAGATCATGTGAAAATAGAATATTTGTGTCATTCTCAAAACTTTTGGCCATGACTGTAGAAAATCACATTGTCTGATTTTTAAAGAATTTATTTGCAAATTATGGTGGAAAATAAGTATTTGGTCAATAACAAAAGTTAATCTCAATACTTTGTTACATATCCTTTGTTGGCAATGACAGAGGTCAAACGTTTTCTGTAAGTCTTCACAAGGTTGGCATACACTGTTGCTGGTATGTTGGCCCATTCCTCCATGCAGATCTCCTCTAGAGCAGTGATGTTTTGGGGCTGTTGCTGGGCAACACGGACTTTCAACTCCCTCCAAAGGTTTTCGATGGGGTTGAGATCTGAAGACTGGCTAGGCCACTCCAGGACGTTGAAATGCTTCTTACAAAGCCGATCCTTCGTTGCCCTGGCGGTGTGCTTGGGATCATTGTCATGCTGAAAGACCCAGCCACGTTTCATCTTCAATGCCCTTGCTGATGGAAGGAGGTTTGCACTCAAATCATAGCTCCATTCATTTTTTCATGTACAGTACACGGATCAGTCATCCTGGTCCCTTTGCAGAGAAACAGCCCCAAAGCATGATGTTGCCACCCCCATGCTTCACAGTAGGTATGGTGTTCTTTGGATGTAACTCAGCATTCACTCTCCTCCAAACACGACGAGTTGTGTTTCTACCAAACAGTTCTACTTTGGTTTCATCTGACCATATGACATTCTCCCAATACTGTTCTGGAACATTCAAATGCTCTCTAGCAAACTTCAGACGGCCCCGGATATGTACTGGCTTATGCAGGGGGACACATCTGGCACTGCAGGATCTGAGTCCCTGGCGGCATATTGTGTTACTGACAGTAGCCTTTGTTACATTAGTCCCAGCTTTCTGCAGGTCATTCACTAGGTCCCCCGTGTGGTTGTGGGATTTTTGCTCACCGTTCTTGTGATCATTTTGACCCCATGGCGAGAGATCTTGTGTGGATCCCCTTATCGAGGAAGATTATCAGTGGTCTTGTATGTTTTCCATTTTCTAATTATTGCTCCCACAGTTGATTTCTTCACACCAAGCTGTTTGCCTATTGTAGATTAAGTCTTCAGCCTGGTGCAGGTCTACAATTTTGTTTTTGGTGTCCTTCCACAGCTCTTTGTTCTTCACCATAGTGGAGTTTGGAGTGTGACTTTTTGAGGTTGTGGACAGGTGTCTTTTATACTGATAACAATTTCAAACAGGTGCCATTACTACAGGTAATGAGTGGAGGACAGAGGAGCCTCTTAAAGAAGAAGTTACAGGTCTGTGAGAGCCAGAAATCTTGCTTGCTTGTAGGTGACCAAATACTTATTTTCCACCATAATTTGCAAATAAATTCTTAAAAAATCAGACAATGTGATTTTCTAGATATGTTTTCTCATTTTGTCTCTCATAGTTGAGGTCTACCTATGATGTCAATTACAGGCCTCTCTCATCTTTTTAAGTGGGAGAATTTGCACAATTGGTGGCTGACTAAATACTTTTTTTCTCCACTGTATATGGTCCATAGGATGTAGCCCTCAGGATGAGTTAGTAAGCCTATGTATGTATCTTGGTATTTTCCATGTATTCACAGACACCTGTTTGTTTTTTAGATCACAAGTTCAGATTTGCGGAATATGGTTAAGGTTACTCATAGTCTGGCCAGTTTTTCTAATTTTATATTATATCCAGTATAAAAAGTGGAACTTTCACAGAGTCTGGAAAACAGAAACTAAGACAAAAGGAATCCATGTCACCATTCTGATTATTACACTGAATCATATATAACAATATGATCCAATATAATGCCAATTGATGAAGCCCAATATTAATTTCTATGACGCAGTACAGTATGGAATCACATGTGATGGAACAGGCCACAGGAGATGTCTGGCTGAGTGGTGGTCATGGTGGCAACATCAGTGGTACAAGAGTATAAAATAGAATGTGATGATGTGATGGTGCAGGCCACAGGAGATGATGTCCAGCTGTGTAGGGGTAGCAGGCAGCATCAGTAGAACAGTAAATGGAACATCATACAGTGACCTAGCTACTCTGAATGTAGTAGTAAGACAGTGTTCAGACTATTTTGAAGCAGTGAGTGATGACAGTTTCTGTGTATTTTTTTTTTCCCAAAAACTATATTAGTAAAAAATGCTTTACTCAGATTTGGTAGCCAAAGGGTGACCTGGCCAGCCAAATTCATGTAAGACACTAAGTGGACAGTCACAGACTACAGTGGATCAGTAACAGCAGTAGCATACATAGTTATGTAGTTAGTACGGTTGAAAAAAGACATATGTCCATCAAATTCAACCACGGACTGGGAAAGGGTAAGTTCTAATAAAAACTTCTAGAACTTTTTAACAGAAAAGGAAATGTTGAACAAAATGAGATTGGGCAGTACAGTGGCTAAGAGGTTAGCATAGCAGCACTGTTTGTGTGGGTTATCTTTGGGTACTCCGATTTCCTCACACACTCCAGAGACATACGGATAGGGAATGTAGATTGTGAGCTCTATATTGGACGGTAATGGACAGTCATCAGTTACGTCTGTTATTTTGTGTCCATTGTTTTATGATCATGTTCAGAAAGGACAATACAAGTCTGAGGATACATGTGTAAATTTTTTTAAAAATTTATATTTATGTAAAAAATTATGTTTTATGTAAAAAAAGATATACAATAAAAAAATTAAACAAAACTTATTTTATTAAAAATAAATTATTTTTTTTTAACAACCAAACAAGAGAAGCAGAGGCAAAGGTGACTATAATGGTTTCTTTAAGATAGTGTCAGGGGAGGCCTCCTCAGTGGGTAAAGTGTTGACATATAGGGTCACTATCAAGCGCTCCTCTGGTGATACACTTCTCCACAAGTGGGTCTCCTGCCTCTGGAGCCTGGATGACAGCTGTTGAAGAAGTTCATCAAAAGTGGAAATACTCATACGTAGAACTGGAACACAGAAACAATGCTCGCTTCTCCAAAGTTGGCTCCAGACTGAATTGTCAGTTCTTCTTCCTGCTTTTATAGTCTCTCTGTCATCATTAGGTGTTATGGCAACCAAATAAACACAAAAAAATGGACTGAAACCTAACGGACAAAAACGGACAATAACTGACGGTTTTGTGTCTGTTTTTCGTGTATTTTTAACTGATCTGTTTAACAGATCCTAAGCATCCGTTAACGTTCGTTACTGTCCGTTTTCGTCTGTTATTATAGGAGTCATAATGAAATTTAGACGGTAGTTGTTCATCGGAGAGAGTTAAACTTAACTCAATTTCCCATGAAGTCAGGAAAGAAGGTTTGCATATCTTCACTGGACCAACGAAGGTGGCTAAAACATATGAGGTTTTGGAGAGAAGCGCACCAATAAAGCGCGTTCGAACGGAGTGAACTCCATACAGCACTTGGTCTTCTCGGCCCATTCTCTAACATATTTAGAGAGGTGTTGTTTATGAAGTAAAGAGAGACTTCTGTCTGGAAGCAGTGACTGCAACTTGAGAATATCCACTGCTGCTGTAAGATCAAGAGCCTCCAGCAATCGGTGGGAAAGTAGGTGATGCCACATATCCGAGTAAGTTCAAAGGGGGTTCCCCAAGAGGTCTGGAAGGATCCCAATAGGGTGTAAAGGGGAGGGCGACGGCGCCAGAGTTTCTTTAAGGTCTCGCCACGTGTCACAAGTGACCAACAAAAGATGTTTCAACGAACTGCAGTGGTGGCCAGGAGAACCATACATCCAAAGGTCCGCCTGGGCGGGGGGACCAAATGTGTAATCGGATATACTGGAGATGAGGGAGGTCTTCCCCGGCGAGGTGAGATCGATCCACCATTTTAGTTGAACAGCTTTATAATACTCTGAGATATCGGGAAGGCTGCTGCGTCCCGCCATCTTCTTCTTCATCGAAAGGGAAATAGGAAAGCGGAGCTGTTTACCACGCCCGAGGAAAGACGAAAAAATACTTCTGACAGATTTAAAGAAAAGCGGGGGAAGTCCAATGGGCAACATATGAAGTCGGTATAAAATCTTGGGTAGCACATAGGTTTGTAGCAGGTTACGTCTGCCGAACCATTAAAATGGCAATCCCTGATAGGATAACAGCATCATTGGAATCTCTGTCAGCAATGGTAGGAAATTTCAGCATAGAGAATTGATGGGTCAGCTGTCAACTGAACACTGAGATATTTAATAGATTTAGAGGTCCATTTGAAGATGGAAGAAGAGGAAAGTGTCGAAGCTACTTTGGGGGGGAGAGTGACATTTAGCACCTCTGATTTGTCCAAATTCGCCCTATATACAGAAACCGAACCATATTGGGTGAGAAGATCCACTATTGTAGGAAGTCCTTTCTCAGGATTTGATACCAGAAAGAGTACATCATCCGCAAATGCAGCAGGGTGTGAGATCTGTCAGGAGGGAGGGCATAAGGCACATAGCGCAAGAGAGAGTAGACACAGCCAGTGAACTCACAGTGAATACACAAAAAGAACTGTAACATTCGAGAGATACGCATAACCGCACAAGAAAAAATGTCGTAGAATCCGCCACAGCACAGACACAAGTCTATCCAGTGCAGACCCCCGCGTTGGCTAAGGCTTCATGACCACCCGAGACCACGGGACTCCCGGCACCACAGGCCCCAACCCTGGCAACCAACCTCGGCTAGGTATACCAGGAGCAAAAACCATGGATCCCGAAATCTCGGGCAGGAATCCACCCCACGCATATATAATTGAATGAGAAGTGCAGAGAGAATATGCATAAAGTAAAAATACAAAAAAAAATAATATAATATAATAAAATAAATAAAAATATAAATGATAAAATAAAAGGAAACAGTTGTACATCTAATTCTTAAGAAGGCAAGTATAGTATTAGTGAGTGCTTACTTCAACTAGCCCTACACTCCTCCAAGCCTGGGAGAATGAGGAGGCAAGCCAAAAGGTGGGAAGGACATATAGGGGAAGGAGATAATGGATGAGGGGAGAGGGGAAGGTAAGGTAAAAAAAGAAAGAGGGGGCTAAGTGGAGTGGGTAGAGCAGAGTAAGAGACAGTTGCGGTCTTATAGTACATTAATCACCAATAACATAACACAAAAATACAGCGCAAAGTCTAACGAGGCAACTCCAACTGTCATTACATCACAGACCCTAGCGCCGGCTAGTGCCCCGCCACCACCCGCGACCACAGGACCGTCAACACGCCAGGCCGCCTCAAGTCCGCGGCTCTGCCCGCAGACACCATAGGCCCTGGGGTCCCGGGCAGGGGAGGGCGCCCCACTAATACATGAAAAAGACAGGATCCAGAAAGTATAAGGTATTCAATAATGAGATAACTAATAACAATGTGGGACAAATCAGGTGGACCATACAGTAAACAAGAACATTAAGTGTGCAAACAACCTGACCTACAACCTTAAATGAAGGTCCATAGGGAATGAAATGGGGGCCACACGGGGGGTGAGGAGAAGACCATAGAGGAGGGGGAGGGGTATGAGAGTAGTATGGAATTCAGCAATAGTCCAAAGGGAGAGGGTACCTACAGCTACTTGTGGTAACAAGCGGGGTTTGTCCATTGCAGATCAGGGAAGTCCGGGAGGTCAGTAGCACAGTCCAATGGTGGATAAGAGAGTATCCAGACTGACCGGAGTGGCAGCCAGAACTACGAGAGAATCCTGACCAGTCCAGAAGACAGGAGTAGGAGGGTGTTCATAATCAGAAACATGCGGGGTACAGCAGAGGACATCGTGGATCCCAATAACGGATAGACAGGTAAGACTAGAACTGGAAACAGGTAGGAAACTGGAGTGCCATCTGTGATGAAGGATGTTCAACTGGGGTTCTGCAGGTTTCTCCGCAGGGAGGATTTTCGGTTCTTTGGGGATTTGAATCTTTGCCAAAGTCAGGGAGCGATGGCCAGGAGTGAGTATCCTCCAGTAAAGGCAACCAAGAAGGAATGTTGATCGGGGGTATATCTAGGAGAGACCACACTGCAGATAGCTCTCCTGGCGCCCCTTTAATGATCCTTCGGCCCTGGTTTAGGATGGATAGGCCAAAGGGAAAAAGCCAAGCGTATTGTAGTTCCTTCTCTTGCAATGCCTTCAGTAAGGGACGCAGAATTCGGCGCTTCGCCAGGGTGGATGGTGCCAAATCTTGGTAGAGGTGAATCACTGACTGCTCATATGTAAGGGGCCTTTTGTCACTTGCTGCAGAAGGGACGGCAGAGGTGTCCACTGATGACAATAGGCCGCAGATCACGTCTTCGGTGGATCAGTCAGTTGGTGTTTAGGACGGACTGCCCTATGAACTCTTTCTATGTGAATGGAGGCCGCTCTGTCCTGGCCCAGGAGTTGTGTAAAGATGGCCGACATGCGTTTCTGGCAGGCCTTTTAGATGCAGGTTCCTCCTGCAATTACGATTCTCCAAGTCCTCAAGGAGTTCATACGTGCAGTTCAGATGCTTGTGATAGCTCCTTAGATGTTGCACCGGCGAGGAGGAATGGAGTGTGAGAGCCGAGTACGCCGACTCCAAAGAATCCATGTGCTTACCGATGTGTTGGATATCAGAGCGCATATCAGCTAACTCCGAGAGCACCGGGGATATAGCTTGTGCAAGAGCCTTTCGTAGAAACGATTTTGTAATAGCCGCGGAGATGGTGTCAGTCCGGTCAGTGCACGAAGCGCTGTCTAGGTCTGAATCTTCTGCTGCGTCTCCTGAAATACAACATATACAAGAATGTTCCAAGGTAGAGGCATTCCAGTGATAGTAGACAGACAGATAGAAAGGTACAGGTAAAGAAGTAGCAGAGGGGGATGGGGTGGATATCACAACAGAAAGATATTTCAGTTCTCTGTATGGACTAATCTCCGCTTAGGTTGGTGTTGGTTGTACAGCCTAACCGCAGCGGGGAGGAAAGACTTTCGATAGCGTTCCTTCTCACACTTAGGGTGAAGTAGTCGGTCACTGACAGTACTGCTTAGCGCTATCACGGTCTCATGCATGGGATGGGACTTATTCTCCTGCATGGAGCTCACCACGGACAGTATCCTTCTGTACCCACCACCTGCACTGGGTCCAGGGGACTCCCAAGGACAGAGCTGGCCCTTCTAATCAGCTTGTCGAGTCTATTTCTATCCCTGGTTGATATGCTACTCCCCCAGCAGGCCACTCCGAAGAAGATGGCTGATGCCACTACGGAGTTGAAAAAAGTCCTAAGAAGTGTCCCCTGGACTCCAAAGGCTCTCAGCCTCCTAAGCAGGTAAAGCCTACTGTGGCCCTTCCTGTTCAGGACCTCCATGTGATCTGCCCAGTCCAGCTTATTATTGAGGAGCACACCCAGGTACTTATAGGTGTTCACAATCTCGATGCCCGTCCCCAGGATGTCCACTGGTTTAGAAGGGCATCTGCATTTATGGAAGTCCAGCACCATCTCCTTGGTCTTCCCAGCATTAATCCTCAGGTGGTTCCGCTGGCACCAGTCCAAAAAATCCCAGTTCAGTTCTCTGTACTCCCTGTCATCTTCGTCTGTGATGAGGCCAACTATTGCAGAGTCATCAGAATACTTCTGTAGGTAGCAGCTAGATGAGTTGCACCTAAAATCTGTAGTGTACAGTGTGAAGAGGAAAAGGGCAAGAACTGTACCCTGAGGTGCCCCTGTATTACAGATCACGGTAACCGACACACAGTCCCGGGCTCTCACATATTGAGGTCAATTTGTGAGGTAGTCTAGGATCCAGTTGGATAGGTGGTGGTCCACTCCAGCAAGGGCCAGCTTGTCTCTCAGTAACCCTGGCTGTATGGTGTTAAAAGCACTGGAGAAATCAAAGAACATTATTCTCATAATGTTCCCTAGTTTCTCCAGGTGAGAAAGAGCCCTATGCATAAGGTGGATGATGGCATCATCCACCCTTATGCCTGGCCGATAAGAAAACTGGAGAGGGTCCATAGCTGAGCCCACTAGCGGGCGGAGATTTGTGAGAACCAATCTCTCTAAGATCTTCATCAGGTCAGATTTCAATGCAACTGGTCTGTAGTTTTTGAGGTCCATAGGGTGAGGTTTCTTCGGAACCGGTACCACACAAGAGGATTTCCATAATTCAGGGACTATTTCCAGCTTCAGGCTCATATTAAACATATATGTAATAATACTACACAATTGATCCCCACAAGTCTTAATTAGCCTTGCACTGATGTCATCTGGCCCTGTGGCTTTCCCCGCCTTGATCTTTTTCAGCTCCCTTCTCACCTGGGCATGTTTGAAGGTCAGACAGTGGTCAGATAAAGACGGATTTCTGGATTTACTGGTCTGGTGGGAAGTAGCTGCAGGGGGTGAAGTCATTGAGGTAGGAGGAACTAAAGGACATGCTGGGGTGGGAGGAGCTGGTGTGTGATCAAATCTATTGAAGAAAAGATTTAGTTCGTTAAGCCAATTAACATTTCCTTCTATCTGGCAGACAAACTGTCTATGACCTGAAATTGACTTAAGCCCCTCCCAGACTCCCCTTATGTCTTTTCTTTCCATTTGCTTTTCCATTTTATTCTTATAATTGGCTTTTTCCTTCCTGATTTGATGCCTAAGCTCATTCTGCACCTCCCTCAGTCCCTCCTTATCTCTTGCCTTGAATGTCATCTTTTACATACTATGTGAAACTGGGCAGTGTGGATGATGGAGAGACATGGTTGAAGACTCCAGACACAAGCAGGAGAGCCTGGGGGTGTAGCGACTGCAACTGGCTCACCGTGGCTTGACGGACCACAGAGGCAGCGTCAACTTTCGCAGAGGGGGGGACATATGCAGCTATCACAATGACATGCAATAGTTCCCTCGGTAGATAGAAAGGTCTGATGCTCACAGCTAATAGTTCAATGTCCTTACAGCAAGTTTGCTCCTTAATCACAATGTTCCTAGGATTACACCATCTATCATTCACAAATATCGCCAGCCCTCCTCCTTTCCTCTTACCGCTCTCCCTTGTCCTATCCGCCCGAAGGAGTTTAAAGCCATTCAAGGAGACAAGAGTGTCTGGAGTAACTTCAGTGAGCCAAGTCTCTGTAAACAGCATCATGCTACACTCCCGAAACTCCTGATGATGCCTGTTGAGCTCCATCATCTCGTCCATCTTTTTCGCAAGAGATCTCACATTGCCCATAATGATGGATGGGAGAACAGGTCTAAAACATCTCTCCCTAATCCTCCGAAGAGCTCCAGCTCTACAGCCTCTTCTTTTTTTCATCCAAATTTCCGGGGGATGTCTGGTCTAGTAGCATTCAGTCCTGCTGTGTCTCTAAGCTGCAACAGTTCATTCCTGGAATAGACAA
Organism: Leptodactylus fallax; assembly: GCA_947044405.1. NCBI lineage: Eukaryota > Metazoa > Chordata > Amphibia > Anura > Leptodactylidae > Leptodactylus > Leptodactylus fallax. Next base: position 16,919,721 of record CAMRHE010000002.1, read on the forward strand.
AAAAATCCTGGCCACACGCAGGGTCTGCAGACACAATAATTCCCGTTGAAAGCACAACAAAACAAACAAAAAGTATCACAAAGGTCCAATTCCAAGTCCTCATATGGTTCTTCATAGTGTAATGCCCCTTACGTAGAGTGATAAGACAAAACAAAGAAAGGAAAAGAAGAGAAAACTCAAGGTGAGCAGGAGCTGCAGTAGTGACATGACTTTGTGCATGTGTTGTGTAAGTGTTTGGTGCAACTCAATTGGCACTGTGACCTAGATGATGGTAAATGTCTGGGTCACAGCACCAATAAACTTCCTGATTATGTTATGTTCAGAGGGATATCACATAAAATACCCCTGTGAGTAGGCTATGCGCACCGCAGCAAATTTAGCTCTACCCACCTCTACTTTTACTCCACCCATTCTCATCGATTTTTCTATGTGTCCCCACACAGTATAATCCTCCTATGGTCACCCTAACATTATATGCCCCCACATTATAATGTTCCCCTCCAATTGCCTCATGGTATGAAGTCCCCTTTCCTGGGTCCCCAGTTTCAACTAGGGGAAACTAGAGGGGGACATTAAACTGGGGCAGTTGGAGGGGGACATTAAACCATGGGGGTACCTAGAGGGGGACATTAAGCTGGGGGCAACTAGAGTCAGACCTGTCCCCCTCCAGCTACCCCATGGTTTAATGTCCTCCTCCAGTTGCCCCCAGTTTAATGCTCCTTTCCAACTGCGCCAGTTTAATGTCACCCTCCATCTACCCCCCGTTTAATGTTCCACTTCATCTCCCTCCAGTTTAATGTCCCCCTTCATCTGCACCCAGTTTGATGCCTCTCTCCATCTGCGCCCAGTTTATTGTCACCCTTCATCTGCCCCCTAGTTTAATGCCCCCTCCATCCACCCCCAATTTAATGCCCTCCTCCATCTGCCCCCAGTTTAATGTTCCCCTTCATCTGCCCCAGTTTAATGCCCCCTTCATCTGTCACCAGTTTAATGTCTCCCTTCATCTGCCCCAAGTTTGATGTCCCCCCTTCATCTGCCCCAAGTTTGATGCCCCCCTTCATCTGCCGCCAGTTTGATGTCCCCCCTTCATCTGCCTCCAGTTTAACATAATAAAACACTGATACTCACCTCTCCTTGCTCCCCTGCTGTCTCTTCTCCCGGACTGTTCAGGGAGCTACAGGCATGATGTGAGTGACGTGAGTGAGTGACTCCCGGAGATCGGAGCACATCGGGATGCACTTCAAACAGAGCAGTGAAGCAGGGGCTGTCCGTGGATGGCTCCTGCTTCATCATTGTATTTAACTCATCTGCGTCCGGAGAGGACGCAGATGAGCTGATACCAGGACATACCTCCTGCTGACCGGGAATCCTGGATGGTTGGGAGGTATGCCCAACGGGGCCCCCGTACCATAGGGCCCGGTGCAAGTACACTGTTGGCCCTATGGTTAAAGAGGCCCTGCTCTACACAACCTGGATCATTCTCAGTCAATCATGAATGAAAGGTGGATCTTTCTGTCTAGATGTTATATTAACATCCATCTAACATGTCTTTGTTCAGCCTATGACTTATGACTCTCTTTCTTCATATTTACATCCACAGTGCCTTGAACCATTAGACTTAATCAGAATATTCCCAGTTTCATTCATGACTTGCAAACAATTTTTTAGGTAGGTATTTATATCATAATAGTCTCAGGCCCATACAGAACTTGAATGGGTTGTTACCTCTACTACAACAGCTACTTAACCCTGTTGCATCACTCTGCACTATATATCATATTGACTTAGGTACTGACTGGTGAACTGCTTTATTTATATTTCCCTTGCCGACTGAAGGAGCAGTTCTTAGGAACAAAAATAACAAAAATAGCATAATGTTATTTTGTCATTCTTCCCATTCCACCTAGTCTTAAGTTCTTACATGAAGAGGCCATTCTCCTTTTGCTATTTGTTTTCATTAATTTGGGTTCATTACTTTATTCATTATTATTACTTTATTCATTATTTTACTTGGTTTTCTTCAGTTGTAACGCACTGTAAAATATCATAGCGCTATTTATAACTAAATATTAGAATGTCGTTATTTCGCTTATATATACACAAATATATACCCATATTGCTACAATTTTGATATTTACATAAATGTTCACATGGTTAAAAAAAACATAGGCTGCATCAAGCAACTGCCCCAGTTACATTTTCAAATACTTTTTAAGTTTTAAAACATTGAAGCAGGCAGGAAGACTATTTCAGAAACTGCATGGTGAAATGTTTTATTGTCTTCCAAGTAATTTTCCAATTTCTAATTATCCTTCCAGTATCTTGCAAACCCTATAAATTTCATTATGCATTTAAATGTATTACCATACGTCCAATTTCCAATTATTTCTCTAAATAGCAGTTGTGATTCTATTCATTAAGAAACTTTATAATCACACACTTATATATTGTTCTGAAATTTCCAGATATACTTTCTATACATAATGCTCTAAATTATAAACAAAGAAATCAGATATTGAAGTCTAATGCAATACAAGTATATATTGTCAACTGCAGTTGTAAAAAAATACATCTGATTACACGATAAAGAGATGACCCATTTATTCAATTCATTCCATTTAAGAGAATATGTCATAAGAAGCAGACATAATCTTCAGATCCCTTGTGTGTATAAATAAATTAATGTAAGTTAACCCTTAAGAGTCGGTCTATTTTGCCTTTAAAGATGAAGCTTTATTTTTAATTTTTTTTTTTCATCATATTCCAAGAGCTATAATTTTTTTTTACCTTTATGTTGTTGTAAACATGTGTAGACTTGTTTGTTTTTTTTTGCAGAAATTATTTCTATTTTTCCCCAGCACCAGTTTTAGAACACAAATAATGTAATGATTAATATTGTTACCTCTTTCTGGGAGGTAATGGGAAAAATAGCAATTCTCCAATTAACTTCACATTTTCTTCTGTCTTGAATACAGTAAGAAGAACATTTCATATCTATTCTGTGGGGCGGTATGATTATGGTGATACCCAAAATATATAGTTTTTAATTGTTTTACTATTTTGGAACAAAAAACAATCTTTAAAAAAATCATTTGTTATAGTGTCACCACATTCTGAGACTCCAAAACGAGAATATTGGTATCATTTTTTAAATTTTAATCCATTCACCATTTCTCAAAAATAGTGTAATAATATTATAGTTAAAGTTTATACAGACACCAAATATGTGTAGGTTTTTTATTTTTGAAAACATGAAATCATTTTAATGGGAAAAAAAGGTTTTTCTTTTTTATATTTTAAAAAAAAAAGTTTTACATTTTTTTTTCAAGACCTCATTAGGGCGCTCAATAAGTAGCACACTACATTACATATGTAGTGCAGTGTATTGTTCCTTTTACAGAACTGAAACAGGCATTGCATTAGAACATGCCTCTGGAATAGCCCTAATAGAAGAACTATGATGGCAGCTACAGGGGCAAACTAACAACCCCCCAAGTCTGCATGTACGGAACATGATGAAGCTGTCAATTTCAATGCATTTTATACTTCTGCTTTTGATATTGTCATAAAAAAGGAAAAAAAAATTATATAAGTATGAAAAATTAAAGAATGGACATGACAAGACGAAAGGGCTTTCAAGGCTTTTCAAAGACCTTTCAATTCACTAATTACAGCATGTCAGCTAAGTAAGACTGAAGAGAGAATTGGAAAATTCATTACAGAACTTTCATTATCCAGGTGAATATGCTAATCTTAATGGCAAATAAAACAAGCTGTTCAGTCAGAATAAGAGATGAGTGAATCTTTAAAAATTCTATTCTCCATTGATTCTCAAAAAAAATAAGCATCATTCAGATTTGTAGAGAATCGGTGAAAAGATTAGCAGATCTTTAGAAATTGTGTTTTCCATTGACTTTCCAAAACACAAACCACTTTGGTTGAAATAAATGGTGGAAACTTTGTACAGCAGATAAAGTTTCTCCTGCTTTCAGACTCAAAGGTTTACTTCATGTTCTCTAAACCATGCAGCATGAAGACAACAGTTAACCATTTTCTAAAAGAAATCTGGTGTCCCAATTGTTTCCAAGCATCTATTTTCCATAATATGTTGACATATAATACAGTTATGTGTTTCTTACATTATTGAAATGACAGTCTCCACTGAGGCACAGATTTCAGAATAACCATTTAATCAGCAAAAGTGCAAAGGTTTTAACATGATCAATATGCTCAAAACGCATTTTCATAGCACCTCACTTTGTTATAGAAAAGAATCAATAAAACCCAGAAGAAGGTAACAGCTCTAAGCAGTCTTAGAGTGAGTCTGTAATCCTGATGAATAATGTTGCTGTCATAACATGTGGGATAATTTAATGCTGACACTTAGCAGCATGATAAATAGATTGTCAAGTGTTGGAAGTCACAAAGTCAAGTGAAACTTATATGACAATTTTTGCGAAAATAAGCTTAGAAGAGGAGGGGTCTCCACTGGAATGTTGCAGACACTTTTTGTGCAGCAAATGATTTTATTACTTTTCTCACACAGGGGTACACACTTTACAGTTAACTTCACTTACTACAATATGCTTGTTGTTTGCAGATTGCACTTGTTGAGTTAATACTCTTGAACAGTTGTGTAACACTGACTTTAGCTTTGAATATAACAATCTCATACTTAGTACTTTCAGCAAGGCCACAAAGATGGGAGAGGATGGTTGCTGGGTTTTAGTTGTACCATTCACTGTGCATCTTTTGAAGTCTACAACCTTCAATAGCCTACCCCACCTAAGCTTTTCTTTGATGTGTACGATTGCCCAGCATCTTTGTGGGTTCTTGAGATTATTAAACTGCTTCCTTTCAAGGAATTACTTCCTGATGGCCTAAAGCTATGTATGTACAAACATGTGTGCCACCCAACACTTAGCACTGCTAAAGCATGGGTCCTCTTACACACACACGAACTGAAACAGCAACAGCATAGTACCTTCACTTAACTTGCACTTGGCACAGAAATAGATTCTCTCTTCACATTTCTAACTGTGTTTCCTAAGTTTACTTGGTAATTCTGGTGCCTTCTCAGCTTTCAAGAGGAGGGTACAATGGTAACTTATCTATGGCCTATGGTTTAGACACTTGTAGACTCATCCCTGTAGTGTGTTATGCTAGCCCAAACACACTGAGTAGTTCTCTACAGGGCATCCTTTGAGTCCCCAAGCAGCCAAATTCACTGTGCACTTTTCTTGACACTTGGTTGACATGTTTCTTGACCCATGGTAACTCAGCTTTGGCTCCCAAACACCACAGTCTCTCTGTCAGACTCACAAGCCTATCTACAACTTACTGTGCCTTCTCATTGCATCTATGATTTCATGGTCCCAATACAAGCATGTTCCATCTTTTTCCTGGCAGCTACTGTGGCCCTCAACTGAGCTGCTTATAGGCTTCATGTACATGACCAAATGTGCAGCCCGAAGGTGTTCAAATTTTTAGCAAATACCATCCGAGTGCCTTGTGTGTTGCATTGATTTCAATGGGCGGGTATGATCCATTTTCACAGCTCTGGATAGGACATTCAGATTCACGCTCAGATTATACACTTGGTCAGGTGCTTTAAGTCTTAGGCTGTCAATCCCTCACAGCTCACTGGATTGTGCCTTGGTCATTGGACTCTGCTGACTCTTATCTGGTCTTTCTGGTGGCTCTTTCTCCTAATGATTTGTTTAGCTCCAAACACTTCTATTAAATCTATTATGGTTATGTCTGTACCCCCATCAATTAGCCTTTGGGACCAGCCCTCTCAGCACCACAATGCTCACAGTGACATCAGCTTATGGTTTTTAGTGACCATGACTTATGCCGAACTCCTCCAGCTTCTGAAAGTTAGCACCTAGAATCAGTGTTGGACTGGGATGTCTAGGGCCCACCAGTGGAATTGTTTCTAGGGGCCCACCATCAGAACCCCTGCAGATCAGCGGTACCGAGACAGGGCGGCTAAAGGTAATAACATGCTGGGAGCCATGCTGCTTACCCACTATACCATGTGCACCACTGCACTACCTAAATCTACTGCTACACCTTGTATGGCAAGTGAACAGCGTGGCTCCTAGAATTGTTACCTTTACCTGTAGCCGCACTGTCCTGGAAAAGCTGATCTGCAGAGGTCCTGGCTGTTGTATCATCGTAGATGTAATATTGATGGCCTATCCCAAGGACAGGCCATCAATATTAGGAAGATGGACAAATCCTTTAAAGAGGTTGTCGAAGGAATTGGAGCAACCCATGTAGCTGGTGGGAGGTGTAAAGTAAAAAATAAGTAAATTAAAAAACATACTCACCTGTCCCCAGCGCTCCATTGTCCACTGCCAGTGTCCATTCAGTCTCATGCCGGCGACTCCTTGCTGGGAGTCCTGCACCTCATGTGATCGCTAAGACCAATTAGGTACAGGATTTCCAGAAATGAGGCGCCGCCATGAGACCGAACAGACACAGGCAGGGGACAACGGGGTGCTGGGGACAGGTGAGTATGCTTTTTTAAAAATTTTCTTATTTTTACACCTCCCTGGCGGCCGACACAGTGGTCGCTCCAGTTTATGGACAACCTCTTTTAAGGGGTTGTCTGGGCCAAATTTTTCTATGGTCACTTCACTGGTCCCCCCACATAGTGGCCTCTTCACTGGTCCCCCATACTGTATGGGGAATAGTGATGGGGTCATTATATTGTGTGGGAGCAGTGATGGGGGCTAACATCCTGTGGGGGGGACATTAAACTGTGTGGGGCATATTAAAGGGGTTGTCCAGGGTTAATCTTTTTTAAGGCCTATGCTCTGGATAGGCCATAAATACCTGATCGGTAGGGGGCTGACACATGGCCCCATCAGCTGTTCAGAGCCACTTCCGGCACCTGTTCTGTACACAACACAGGGCTGGAAGCAGAAATCTCCATCCGCTGTATAGCAGCCGGCACCTTCACTGCAGCTCAGCTCCTACTGACTTCAATAAGTGCTGAAATACAGTGAAGGTGCCCAGCCCCTATACAGTGGACGGAGCTTTCTGCTTCTGGCCCTGTATTGTGTACAGTACAGGCATCAGAAGTGGCTCCATACAGCTGATCGGTCCGGGGTCAGCCCCCTACAGATCAGGTATCTGTGGCCTATCCTGAAGATAAACCATAACAAATTATGCCTGGACAACCCCTTTAATATACACCCCTAATGCACCACACTTTAAAGAGATTGTCCAGTATAATTTTTTTCTTTTTTATAATTAGTCTGGGGGGAGGTGAGTCCCCCCCTGCCCCCCCCCCCCAAAAAAAAAAAACATGCTAAACATACTCACCTGTCTCCGGTGCTCTGGTGTCCTCCCAGCATGGTCCGGTCCTGATTGGCCTCAGGGGTCACGTGACGTCACAGGTAGTCACGTGCAGAGGGAACGTCAGCTGGAAGAAAACAACAGAACTGCAGGACCGAACTGCTCTGGGAGACACTGGGGACAGGAAAGAAAGTTTGTGGGGGGTTTTTTTGTTTTGTTTTTTTCACCTGCCCCTGCGTAATTAAAAAAAAAAATGAAGGAGCCACTGTATGGAGTATAAGCTCCACAGTGGCCCCCACCCAGTATTATAAGCTCCACAGTGGCCCCCACCCAGTATTATAAGCTCCACAGTGGCCCCCACCCAGTATTATAAGCTCCACAGTGGCCCCCACCCAGTATTATAAGCTCCACAGTGGCCCCCACCCAGTATTATAAGCGCCACAGTGGCCCCCACCCTGTATTATAAGCTCCACAGTGGCCCCCACCCAGTATTATAAGCTCCACAGTGGCCCCCACCCAGTATTATAAGCTCCACAGTGGCCCCCACCCAGTATTATAAGCTCCACAGTGGCCCCCACCCAGTATTATAAGCTCCATAGTGGCCCCCACCCAGTATTATAAGCTCCACAGTAGCCCCCACCCAGTATTATAAGCTCCACAGTGGCCCCCACTCAGTATTATATGCGCCCAATAGCCCCCCTCCGCTCCGCTTCAGTGCTATTATTATACTCTGGTGTCTCCTCTCCGGGGCCTAATCACAGGCCTCAGTCACATGACAGAAGAGCGCCGGAGAGAACGCTGCGCCCAGGAGAGGTGAGACTATGTGTTTATTATTTTCAGTCACCTCCCCTGGGTGCCCTGCCCTGCCATCTATTGGAAAGGGGCCTGCAATATGCCAGGGTCCCTTTCCAATAACAGTATGTATAGCGGTCGGGAACCAGGCTTTCCCCGACCGCTATCATAGTGGTCCGGGGCCCCGGCCATCTCCAGCTGGCTGCGGGCCCTGTACCCTGCCGGGTCCGGTCGCGGTCGCGCCCCTGCGACCGCGATCGTAACGCCACTGGTCAGGGGCCCGATCGGGATGGTCAGGATCCCGATCGGGCCCCCATGACATGAGGACTAATAGTCGGGGCTCGGGGCCCACCGGTGGATTCACCGGTTCCCCGGTGGGCCAGTCCGACCCTGCCTAGAATCAACCATTTACGAAATTGAGCTAACAAGACCAAGGACTCTGTGGGGGTCACATAGTGTAAACATAGCATAGCAATTATATGGCAATAATATAACAATAAGTAACAATGGGTGGAATTACACAGTGTAAGTATGAAATAGCATTCCAAGAACAATTTCTAAAATGTAAATACTGTAAGTGCAATATTGCTGTAAAGTGGGGAGTTAGGTTAAGAAAAAGTTAATGGCCAAATATAAATATCTGTAATACCTTTTTATATTTTATTATAAACCATTTGCTACATATCACATCTACTGTCCCTATAAGCATATCTATTTAGCTTTTTGGTTTATGTGAGTTACTTCCACGGTCCTGTCCTTTGGTATACTGTACATGTGCAGTTGCAGTGTCCTTTTCATGGCTGTATTTACCTGTGTGCAATCCCAATGAAGCAGTGCTTGCTCAGATGTGCTGATGGACTGCATTTGACCTGACCGCACAACTGATGCCACTCCATCCTGTCATCCTGCCCTAGGGAATTGTGAGACATAAGGTAGATAGAGTTATACCACAAGTGAGTGACACTGATTAGATCTCCACAAAAAAAAATAAAAAGTTTGTAACAAATGTAACAATATTATGTCGGATTGGGATGTTTGACCCCGCTTTTAATAGTGGCAAAATCACTTTAAGCTACTGTATGTAAAAACAAAACAACAGCAGCTAGAAGATCAAACTAAGAAGATTAAAATGTATCTTTAACATTTGCACTATTTGTACAGGCATGAAACAGTTAAGTTATATTTTATACAAATATATCAGAAGCAACATTGCTTCAGCAAGAGTTTAAACTGGGAAAACATTTTCCTTTCACATCAAAATATCAAATAAAATAATCAAATATTGGAAACAAGATTACAGCGGTTGCAATTACGATCACAACAATGTTACCATGAGCAGTATTTTTATAATATCATAACAATCTGACAGCTATTATATGTACCATTCAATGGTGAAGCTTTAGAGAAGGAAAGGTAATAACAAGGCAGGGGTTAAGCGTCAAACAAAACAACTATATATTGTCAACAAGAGACTTTATAGCTTCCAAGCAATAAATCATAAAAATGTTCCTATTTCAAAACATTTAAGATAAGGGAGTTAGGAATCAAATCAATTTAGTTCCTTTATGCAGGTTCCAATCTCCTTTACCAGGGACAAACAGGCTGTCCTTGTCAAAGCATTTCAATGTGAACGACCGAAGGAAAAAAAGTATTATCTTATAAAGACCATCTATGTCTTTTCACGGCATACTTTGATTAATACACTGAGATGTCCAAAACAACAGCAACTTTGTTTGAACAATAAAAACATTGTGTATGCACTTGATGGCTTGACACAGGATAGCACCGTTACTATTCATTTCCATTTATCAACAGCAGATGTATTGTGCTATTAGGCCTTATTATATATTTCAGTCAATAGCATATGTAATCAGATTCATCTGTGGGTATTTGTCTCTCATATATACAATATATGGCATAGCCTTTGCTCTTTTAGCAGATAAATATTACTGACTATATTAGTAAATATATCTATTCATTCTGTATTTACATCTTTTGAACTTTTCATCTGGGAAGACTTTATATTGAATGGGTCCATTTGGATCTGTTTGTATTTGTCATATGACAGATGTGAAATGTAATAGAAAAATGAAAATCCAAATGGAAATGGGAATGCAGCCTGATATATATAAATCCATGCAATTGATGTTTTCCGCAGACATTCACATTGTAATTGTTGGTGGTGCAATTGTTACCTTTACTAAGCGAACATTAACATTTCAACAAAATAGTTAATAAGGCTGAAAAAAGACACAACTCCCTCAAGTCCAACTTGTTATCCTATAGTCTTTATTAGAGATGAGCTGTTTGTAATGAGACAGATTCATAGCAAATTTTCCAAATATTGTAATTTTGTCTGATCTGAAATTTTTGGGATTAATCACCCATGAATAATTATTATATTTTGGGGTCTTTTTAGATCCCAGAATATAATAAGCGGAGGTCCAGGGCAGGTGCAGAAAAATACTAAGCAGTCATACTTTCCCCACCTCTTCTAGGCTACCTTGTGGCATTCAGTACACCTTTGCAGGCATCTTTAATCCCCTTCCAGCCTCCTGGGTGATGTCATTCATCCCGGGAACCGTTGAGGCCTGTGTTTAGATCTCAGCAATCCACAGGGGCTTCTGACATCACCCAGGAGAATAGAAGAGGACCAAAGTCACCCAAGAAGGTGCATTAAACGCCTCAAGGGAGCCCAGTAGATGTGGGGGAATGTGAGTATGACTGTTTATTATATTTCCATACCTCCCCTGGATCTCTGCTTAATGTACTTAAGGGTCTGAAGATACTCCAGAGCATAAAAACACTTCCTGTTTGAAACTAAACTGGTGGGTAAAACTCGTAAAATATTCACTAAACAAACCTAGTGAGATTCTCCCATCTCTTGTCTTGAACCAGAGTATGACAGCAATCCATACAAGACAGATACCTATTGTCACATACAGATGTGTCCTCTCTTAGCTGTGCTATGGTGTGAACATATGGTGTGAAGTTAAGCAGCTTTTCTAAACATAGCATGGTCTTGTGAGAAGTTATCACATAGTGATATGCTAGCTATCCTTTTTGTTTTTATGTGTGACCATAACAAGGCTAGAGTGTATTGCTGTCTTTCAAGGCTTTTGTTATCATGTTGTGATATTATGTTGCTTTGGTTTCAAGATGAATTGAAATCCTTCACCAAACTGGAAGTCATCTAAGTGAAGATGCGTATTAGGGGGAAAATTTGGAAGTCACTATAAAACCCTAGATATTACTTACATGATATTATATCTTTTCATTACTTCTCCTCTACAACGTGTTTAATTAATGAACTATCACTATGTTTTGTGCAAGAGAGTTCTATAATATCATTGCTCTTACGGTAAAGGATCTCTCTATGATAAAGGTATAACCTTCATTTCTCTTAATGTGCTATATAGATGTAGCAAAGTTAAACTTAACTATATAGTATTTGAGCATTTGACAACTTATTTGTTTATAGGCTTTATATGTACTGTGCAAATAATGAACACAGCTGATCAAATGTTCAGCAGGTTAAATAATCTTTTTACAGGTATAAAATTGTAAAAAGAATAGGACCCAAGTATACCACTACCTCAACTCTTCACTCATTTTGAAATCTATGTGAAATCCATCTTGGTCTACCAAAACTGTCCATTCACTCAATTATCACATTACATCTGTCCATAGAATTCTATGGAGAGAGAAGAGGAGAAGGGGTAGGAGGAGCCAAGTGAAAGAGAAGCAGAAAATAGATATGCCACACCTGAGACGGACGCAGAGCTTTATTTACATCAATACCGATCAATACTTCTTTATAATGGGGCTAAGGGGCTTCTCTTGCTTCTTAGGCCCGGTTCACATCTGTGAACAGAAACCTATACACATAAAATAGCAGTTTACCTGGGAAACCCGCGGACCCCATAGACTATAATGGGGTCCGTGTGGTTTCCGCTCAATTTCCGCACGAAACATGCTGCACTTTCCACTCTGCTTGCTTCATGCGGAAACTGAGCGTAAACCACACAGACTCCATTATAGTCTATGGGGTTCGCGGGTTTCCAAGGTAACCCCTTTTTTATGCGTATAGGTTTCTGTTCGGGGGGTCTCCAAGCGGACTCCTCCAACGGAAACCCGAACGCAGATGTGAACCGGGCCTTAGTGAGAGAGAGGAGACAGCTAAATCTCCTGTTTTCTTTGTGTGCTTTTTGTGGAATACAACATAACAGCTAATCTTCCCCAAATAACAATTACAGCTAGCACTTGCAGAGGTGGAAATTACTCATAAATGCACACTACAAATTATAAAATGGCTAGATTTAGTGTTAATTCATGTACATGGTAGCTTGTTCTGAAAAGTCACCAAAAATGTTAAGGTACGTTTTACGTTTGTATGGGTGCTTGCTACATCTGAATTGGATGCCTTCTTGTCATGGTTACAGACCCAGGCACAAAAGTATTATTATACAGATGAAATTCTAATTAGTGCAATTAAGAAATAATATCAAAAGATAAAACAAAAAAAAATTCAGTGAGATGTTTGTAACTAAGGGTAGGTTCACAGTACTAGTGAATGTCCCACATTAACCAGCATGCAGCATTGTTTTTTTGTAACCAAAAAAGGAAAACAGACAGAAGGGACATTCTGTTTTCAATTTAACATATTATTAAATGAGAGCAGATACAGAAAGACTTTTGTTTGTATCTGTCAACTGGGGAAACTTTAATGTATATCGTTCTGATCTGACAGTGATCCTGCAGTGTGAACGTAGTTTAAAGTGATTTCCTGCTGGTTTGTTATTATAAATACATTCATCAACAGACACAAACAAGGTGCGATATGTATTTGGAATGGATATGCACTGGACGATTAATACACAAATAACATTTCCAAGCATAATTAATCACAAAGAATGCATTACTAAACATCCCAAAGACAGACACACATACTGAAGACTTTAGTCTGTCAGTTCAAACACCACCGTATTAGTAAATTCTATACTACACGCTGGAGTCTTTGGGAGCTGGAATCAGAATATATCCTCAATTTCAACATCAAATCTACTTATATTTACAGTGATAGAGAAATTGGTTTCATCTATTTTCAGGAAACCCTTCTTGAGAAATAGTTGATGAAGCTGAGGTACCATAGTATAACATCTTTGCCTGTTCAGGCCTCTGCGCCATCCTCCGGTCACACGCTTCGGCGCAGGAGGCGTGTTCAGTTGTGATCCTTTTCACTTGTTGTTGTAGCATAGTTGAGAATTTGTTGCTGTGTGTTAGTCCAGCCAGTACTTTACTTCCTTTGGTTACTATGGAGTTTACTTAACAGCTTTTGATTGACATTCCTCCTGGCAGTGGCGTAACTAGGAATGGCTGGGCTCCAAGGCGAACATTTGACATAGGCCCCCCCAAGCCGCCGCCCCCAACCCCCCCAAACCGCCGCCCCCAACCCCCCACACACACACAAACCGCATTCCTGCGCACACTATTATGCCCCATAGTGGCCCCTGCACACGGTATTATGTCCCATAGTGGCCCCTGCACATGTTATTATGCCCCATAGTGGCCCCTGCACATGTTATTATGCCCCATAGTGGCCCCTGCACACGGTATTATGCCCCATAGTGGCCACTGGACACGGTATTATGCAGCCTAGTGGCCCCTGCACACAATATTATACCCCATAGTGGCCCCTGCACACAGTAGTTTGCCCCATAGTGGCCCCAGCACACAGTAGTTTGCCCCATAGTGGCCCCGACACACAGTAGTTTGCCCCATAGTGGCCCCTGCACACAGTAGTTTGCCCCATAGTGGCCCCTGCACACAGTAGTTTGCCCCATAATGGCCCCTGTACACAGTAGTTTGCCCCATAGTGGCGCTTACACGCAGTAGTTTGCCCCATAGTAGCCCCTGCACACAGTAGTTTGCCCCATAGTAGCCCCTGCACACAGTAGTTTGCCCCATAGTGGCCCCTGCACACAGTAGTTTGCCCCATAGTAGCCCCTGCACACAGTAATTTGCCTCATAGTGGCCCCTGCACACAGTAGTTTGCCCCATAGTGGCCCCTGCACACAGTAGTTTGCCCCATAGTGGCCTCTGCACACAGTAGTTTGCCCCATAGTGGACCCTGCACACAGTATTATGCCCCATAGTGTACCACCCATGAACGATTATTGTACTCTGGGGTCTTTTCAGACCCCAGAGTATAATGATCGGAGACCCAGGGGAGGATAGAAACATAGAAAACACTGCAACTTACCTCTTCCTCGCTCCGGTGCACTCCCGTGCGCTACTTCGGCCATCTTCAATGTCGGACCGGATCTCGGCGCCGGCACCAAACAGGCCCGAAGCCTGCGGAGCGGCGGAGAGGTGAGTTACAGTGTTTTTTATGTTCGCTCACCTCCCCTGGGCCCCCGATCGTTATACTCCGGGGTCTCAAAAGACCCCGGAGTATAACGATAGCAGTGATTGTGGGGTTCGCGGTAGCGACTGCCACAGGGCTCCGGGCCCCGTAATGTTCCAGGCCCTGTGGCAGTCGCTACCACTGCTACCCCGGTAGTTACGCCCCTGCCTCCTGGCCAATCAAGTCTAGGGTGGATACCTTTATATATTTTTCCAGCCCTCTCCCTTATGCCTGCTATTGCCTTGTGCGTGCTGGCTGTATACTGTTTGCTATCAATATTCATATTTCCGACCTTGGCTATTTACTATGACTACTCTTTTGGATTTTGACTCTGTACTTCGCTGCTTGACTGGTTCCGACCCCTTGGCTACCTGACCACCCGTTTGTTGCTGTTTGTCTTGTCTGCGTTCTGTGTTATCACCTGCATCATAGGAAGGGACTGTCGCTACCGGTTAGGGTAGTTGAGGCAAATAGGCAGGGACTGGGGGCGGGTTGAGCATTAGGACTCACTGTCTTGTCGTTCCCTTCCTCCCAGGTTTCACCAGCAGCTACTGGGGAATTGCTCATGTAGCAATTCCCTAACACATAGCTTACTCCCATACAGCTTAGTTGTGACTCTTAACTGTTCAAATAATATATTTAAAAAACAGTAATATTATGTAGGGTGACTAAAGTCCCCACTCATGGCGAAAAGGAGGACCATAGGGTACATTGCATAAATGGTACTCATGGTACACATTACACATTATGATAATATACCTTTGTTATATATGTGACTTTTCTAGATTTGGAGAAAAACAACTTTGAAGTCTTATGCAAGTTAGGCAGTTAGTGCATTGGGGCAGGCCTTGAGCTCCCTGGAGCACTAATCTTGATGCTTAAATAGGATGTGTGATGTCATAGTAGTATGAGAATCAACCCTCACAACTCAGGGTGTTGCAGGCAGGAGATGGTAGGGATCTCAGTGGCAAGAGCAGTGCTCTAAGGTGCTGAGCCGGCAATGCTAAAACTGCCTAATTTGCATAAGACTTCAACAAATTGTTTCTTCAAGCCCCCCTCTTACCCCCATATTTTATATTTCTGCCTCCTTTACTGGCCTCCACACCGTATACAGCCCTTTATTGGCCACATTGCAATAAGTGCCCCCCCCCCTTTACAGGCCCCCATATAGTAAGTGCTAGTGAATTTAGGCTCCCACCTGCCCTGGACAACCCCTTTAAAAGTAATGTCCAATAAATAATGAACTTAGTATAAAGACCACAGTGGTCCCTTCACCAAGTATAATGTCCAACAGTGGCCCCTTCACACAATATAATGTCCCATAGTGGTCTCCATACAGTAAAATGTCCCATAGCAGCCCTGCATATAGCATGTCCCATATTGGTTCCTCCACACAGTATAATGTCTCACTGTAGCTCATCCACACAGTATAGTATCTCATAGTGACCCCTCCACACAGTATAATGTCCCATAGTGGCCCCTACAGTGATTGTTATGAGTTTTGCAATAATTTAGAGTTTGAAACCCAAAATAATTATACTGGTGCTATTCAGCATGGCACATGGGACCTCCTGGAGGCTAAAGGGGAAGAGGAGGTAGCCATAGTGAGGAGCAGGGATCTGTAAGCAGGGCTGCGGCACTCAGAGTATTTGTTGGGCGAACCTCAAGGAGGCCAGAGGAGGTAATTAAACATAACTAACGGTTCTATGCAGATGTTGTTCATATGATCTCATATACCTGGGCCTTCGCCCCATTGTTAGTATATTGTGTTTCAAATCAGTGGACGGGGTTCTCCCCTAGCCTTTTGTGTCTGGGTGAGGCCTGCGCGCCTCTGCGCCTTTGTTGGTTTATATTGCCTTTTGGTTTCTTTTCTTTTTCTCCTCCCTCTTATTTTGTATTGTACTGAAAATTCTTTAATAAACATTGATTAAACATAAACATAAAGAACAGTAACAGTAACATAAACATAACTAACAGTATTACCTGGTCCTGGGCTCCGGTGTAGGTCTTTGGGCCTCTTGATTGACATCACAGAATGTTGAGGCCTGAATAATGACACTGGCGTAACCCACAAGCCCAGGAGAGGTGAGTGACATAGTTTGTGATCTGGGATGCACGAGGCCCCCTGGAGGGCTGAAAGGGGAGAGGAGGTGGCTGTGGGCAGGAGCGTGGATTAGTAAGTAAATAGTGGCCATTACCTGCTGGAGTAATCCTACAGGTAAAAAAAAGCCTTTTTAACAAAAAACAAAACAAAAAAAAAAACAGCAGGGGGCTGTCCAGGCACCCTACCTCATAGCAGCTGTTGCAGCAGTAGTTCCTTCTCTGTCTCACAGAGAACATACAAATATCATGCTGATGTTCTCCTAGGCTGGGTTTAAACCCAGGACTCAGCACTGCAAGGCAATAGTGCAATCCGCTAAGCCACTGTGCTGCCAGATTAGTAAAAATAGTATAATAAATATAGAGCTGACTTTTCACAGTGGCACAAACTGTCACATGACATATTGGGCACTGACATGGCATATATTTCATTTTGCGCCATCCGCTGAACATTACATTTTGGAAAGCATGTTTGGGGTCAAAAATATCACTATACCCCTTGACAAATTTCTAGAGGGGTGTAGTTTTTAAAATGGCCATGTGCCTAAACAGCAGTTTACATCCACACATGAATTATCTACTAATTATCTACTATATGTACTAAATTACTAATAATTTTCTCTTTCAACTCTTTGTTACTGTGTAAAATTTAGGATAAATAAACAAATTATTGAAAAAAAGTTGACATTTTTTAATATTACCTCCATTTTGTTTTAAATCTTATGAAAAAATTAAAGGGTTAACAGACTTCCTAAATGCTGTTTTGAACGATTTGAGGGGTACAGTATTGAAAGTTTGACTGTAAAAGCCCCTTGAGAATTGAATTGCTCTCTAAAAAATTGGTTTTGAAAGCATTGTTGAAAATGTTAAAAATTGCAGTTTGATTTTTTAAAGCTTTTTAACGTCCTAAAATTAAAATATTAAAGGGTGTATTAAGTGTGATGCCAAACATGTGACAAATCATATTTAAGAACTACTTTGAGTGAAATGACTATCTGTCTGAAAAGCAGAAAATTTCAAAGAATCTTTCCAAATTTTCACCAAATTTCTTATTTTTTACATTAATACATTCAAAATATATCAATTAAATTTTACCACTGAAAGAAATTCTAATGGGTCATGAAAAACGGTCTCAGAATCTCTTGGATAAATTCATTATGAAGTTATTTTCAGATAAAATTAAAGATTTGAAAAATGGATTCAAAACCTGAAAGCCAAAAATGGCTGCAACCTTAACCTCCTCCCGACATCTGCCATACTATTAGGAACTGACGATGTACGTCTTTAGGTCTGAGGCAGAACGGCCACCATAGCCACCGGGTCTCCACTGTAATTTACAGTGGAGAATGTGTGCTCATTATTGTATGGCACAATTTTCTTAGGGTACAAGGGATGCAGTTGTCACATACTCCTTTTTGTGCCTTTTTATGCTTTTTGCTTTAACCGATGGACAAAACCATTGAAAATAGCAAGGACAGCAAAATATATTCTTTATCATTTAATATTGTACTTTAAATTCTAAATCCTTTCACATGGTGGTTCACTCAGGCAAGTAAGCCCCAGACAAGCCCTTAAAGGTACTAATAGCCAACAGACAACTGCTATTTCTAGGCAGAAATGGCTGATCATGAGACACAGTACAGTCCACAGAGGAAAATTTTCCACCATAATTTGCAAACAAATTCTTAAAAATCACACAATGTGATTTTCTAGATATGTTTTCTCATTTTGTCTCTCTTAGTTGAGGACTACCTATGATGTCAATTACAGGCCGGCCTCATCTTTTTGAGTGGGACAACTTGCACAATTAGTGGCTGACTAAATACTTTTTTTCCCCACTGTATATTCTGTGAATCCACTGGATTCTTGCTGATATATTTCTAAGATGTCTCTAATGGAGATGATTCTGTTTAAGTGTAGCTTGTAATAGTGTATGGATCTTCTCAATAGGGTAACCCTGGTAAATCACATGCATGTTTGAATTGGAGATAGTGTTAAAAGTTAGTTCTAGGTAACTAAACTCCTCGCTTATGCTGAAAAACTTCAGAGTTTGAGAAAGTCTACTTTATTGTGCAAAAAATATCCTGATTTTAGCTGACATGGCGTTGTTGGTGTATTAAACAATGGCCTATTAAACAGGTCATTGGTTGTCTCCTACGTCATTTCACAATGCGATTTATAATGATTTGCAGGGGGCATTGTGGGCATTAGCAATAATGCTGCAGATATATCTGTACATGGACTAGATTTCTACTTTGTTATGTAGATAAGTCCAACAGCCATGATCAATAAAGCGAATGACATTGATTATCTTATCACAATTACACCTGACAGGGGTTGGGACAGTATTACACAGATAGTAAATAGTCAAGGGCCAAATCTGAAGTCTGGACAGTGGTTAGTACCTACCAAATGTGGTCCAAGGGCTTGTGGTTATAGTGAACCATGGACAGGGTCTTGGGCACCAATAGAACACAGATGTGTGGAGGTTCAAATGTAAATCTGTCTGGTTCAGTCTCACAGTAGAGCTACTATAACTCAAATTGCTGAAAAACACAGTGAATCACAGCTTGTTGCATAAGGGGCTGTGTAGCTCCAGACAGTCATATTTTCTATGGTTGAAGGGCCTATAATGGGCTTGAGACATTAGGCCTAGAACAGACATCAATAGAAAGACATTGTCCTTGTGTTCAGATAAATGACATTTTCTTTTATGTCGATTGGACGAGGAGGTGCATCACTTAACTGGGGACCGGATGGCACCAGGATAGCCTATGAGAATATGGCAAGCTGGCAATGGCACTGTGATGCTCTGGACCTGGCATTCATGTTGATGTTACTTTTACAAGTTTCGCATACTGTACCTAAACATTGTTGCAGATTAGAGATTAGAGGACTGGTTTACAATGAGTTGGGCTTGTTACAAATTTTCCAAAATTCTTGGTTTCAGCGGTTACATGGGGTCTGCCAAAGTAATGACTGATTGGTGTATGCATCAGTTTTGAAAAGGACACTTTGTAGTCTTTATAAATTTGTGTGTCCTATATCGATAATTGGTTGCCTGATAAGAGGTCATCATAATATCTTACAGCTGACCTCTGTGACTTGGCTTTCTTTTCATACTTACCAGAAGGTCAGTTGTGGCTAGAGAAGAATTTTCCTATCTTTAGGAATCATTATCTGAATTTTAAGAAGATATGCTTAAACTGATAGTAAAACTAAGCACTTACCCAGACTGATAACCCACACGTAGGCACTCAAGAGTAGCATCTGCTTGCCATAAAATGGCTCTATAATTCATTTTCAACTTTACCTAATTGTCTCCGTCATTTCATTATTACAAATATTAGGTATGGATATAAAGGAACAGTAATTCTTTTTACTCGACTGAGGATTTCAGCATGGGTGCAAGCATGCTAATCTAATTATAAAGGTAGCCGAGCTGAACGGCTGCATTTTCTCATACTTAGCATTCACAAGTCAGGTCCCAGCAGATGTGTTGTGAAATTAATTTCCTCTGGTGTAACCAGAAACTCTCTGTTATGCAATTTCCATTTCACAGATGATAACCTATTATCACTTTATTCAAGGAAAATGTGTTAATAGCCACGAGGAAAATTGAATTATTCATATTTGCTCATTTCTATTCTGAAGCACACACTTCTCTTTTCATGCATTGGGAGAAGGCTAATGTAAACATGACCAGATCCTTGTAAATTGGCTTGTAGAAGAGGCTGTTAGCATACTGCCTGGGGACTGATCTGGGATGGGGATAACGGCTGATATCTGTGAAGTACAGCATGTGGAAGACAGGCTGTTACCCTTACCAGGTGGTATTGCAAGCTAATGGGAGCCAGGTCAAAACATCAGATGTTAATTTATAACTTTAACAGTCAGTAATGTAGATACATGGAAAGAAAACAGTATGTAACAAGTAGCTACTGTTTACACAGTGTGGAATATTTGGTGATAAAGATCCCTGGAAACAAACTGATTGTTGTAATAATGATGTTACACATTGTTTAACACTGCTAGATTCGGTTTACAAAAGCAACATTATGACCCTCTGATAAGTCACAATGAATGGAGCTTTGAAACATTGAAACAAGTATCTATAAACCTTATATATATATATATATATATATATATATATATATATAGTGTCACAAATGACAGCTGTAGGTATTCTAATACAAAATTGTATACACAGTATACAGTCACACTCACAGTTTGCTTTTGCACTCTTTCTGAATTACATGGTCACTTATAGCAATTGATAATGTATACTACTTTAAATAATTGTTATGTTTCTTTTCCCCAGATATGTTATTTGCTCACTTTGCAACATTAAAACATTTGGGTAGATTTACAAAACTAATAAATGTTTTTGTTGCCCATAGGAACCAATTACAGAACGGCTCTCATTTCCTATAGTATTGTTGATAAAATTAAAGCTGACCTGTTATTGGTTGCAGTGGACAAGAAAGACAATTTTCTGTTGTAGACAGTTTTGTAAATTTGAATTATTGCTTCTAATTTGAAAAGAGTTTTATTTTTTATTTTCTTACTACTACAGTATTTTTTTTAAAGCAGTCATTTTCATCTGGGTACAAGGTCATCTATAATGTCTTTCCATGGGAATGATGGATATGAAATATATCATATAGTAGCCCATAACATATATTTATTTGAGGCATTAGTCAAGCATTTAAAAATAATTTACCAAATCACATTTTAGAAAATTTAGGATTGATAGGACTCCAATGGCAAAAACCATTGGAGCCCAATGCAGATCTCTCTGTTTAGTGTATGGTATCGGAAGTTGCCCCATACAGCTGATCCATGCAAGGTCCACATAACTCCAGTCACTCCTGAAATTCACATCAAGTAATACTCAAAAAGGTCCTGGAAGTACAGATGTGGTATGCTACATGAAGGGTTCTCATAATGGAGGGTCACCTTGGCTTTTGTTTAAACTGCTTACAGGAGTTACAACAACCATGATCTACATGATTTCGCCCCTATCAATAAGGAGCATCGTTGGGGGCAAAATATTCCCCCATGATAGTTAATGTATGTCGAGATGGGAAGAATTACTGTATATCTTTATACAGAACAGAATCCTTTTTTTTTCTCATATTAGTTGGTATGGTCGTTTCATAGATGACCTGTTGTTGATGTGTGAAAGTCCGGAAACAGACATACTAGCATTTGCTTCCTATCTCAACAATAATCATATGAATTTACAATTTACGGTAAATCATGATAGAGAAAAAATTTCATTTTTGGATATAGAATTAGTGGGATGATAACATCAAAATTCTGCCATATGTCAAATTGACAGCCACCAATTCTATATTGCAGGCCAATTCATGTCATCCGTCACATGTGGTAAAAAATGTACCGGTGGGAGAGTTAATCCGAATCAAAAGAAATTGTTCAGACAAGGATAGGTGTGAAAAAGAAATCCTGAAACTTGTAATAAATTAAAACATTAAGGATATCTAAAATGAAGTTTGAATAGGATAAGAAATATTGTTGCACACATAAATAGGGAGACACCGACACCGAATGCAAATAAAGACAAATGTCGGGTCTCTAAAATGGGAAATGGTAATGTAGTTACTTTGTCCACCAAATATAGTCCACAATTTAAAATGGTTAGAGATATTGTAAAGAGATATCTACCGGTTTTATGCCAGGATCCCATATTGAAGAATGTGGTGTCTAATGAGATCCGATTTGTGACTAAAAGGGCCTCTACACTGGGTATGCTGCTGTCCCCAAGTAACTTTAAAAGTAATAAAATGATGAATTAAATTTGGTTGGCTACCACTGTTTTTTTGAGTGTGGAAACGACAAATGTAAGGCATGTAATGATGTGGAAAAATGTTGCCATTTTCAATCTAATATGACGGGAACATCCTATAAAATAAAAAAATTATATTAATTGCAACACAGAAAATGTAATATATGTAATCACCTGTGGTGCTTGTCATTTACAATATGTGGGATGCACATCAGGTCCCCTAAAAATAAGAATACGCCGGCATCTATCAGATGCAATTTATCCCAATGCAGTGCATGCTTCTATGCTATCTAAACATGCTGCTCAGGTGCATCATGGGAATTGTAGTTCTTTTAGGTATATGGGCATTGAGAAAGTCCACAAGCCTCTAAGGGGAGGAGATTCAAGGAGGAAGTTGCTAGCATGAGAAACATTCTGGATTTTCACACTACGAACACAAATACTAGAGGGTGTGAATATAAGACAGGATGTGATATATCAATATTAGAGAAGTGTGGGCGGAATAAGCTCAGTGGTAGCCATAGCGGACCCAGACAGTCAGAGACAGAAACAAAAGTTCAAGTCCAACAGGTATTACCCTGTGCGTTTATTTTTCTCAGAAAACAGCAAAACAAAATAGCCTTAACTTTCAGGCAAAAAAAAAAAAATAACAGAAATCCTGCTCGTCTGAGCAACTAACTAAACAGAAAACTGTCCTATCTGTACGTGTGGCTTACTTCAGTCACACGGTCAATAAACAGCGTAAAGCAAATGGCAGGAGTTCACTCCAGAGTCTCACCAGCCTTTACAATGTGAGGACAGAACCCGGCTCCTCCTTTCTCCCCCAGGAACTGCTCAGTAGTGAGAAATAGCCAGCCTTTTATAGGCCTTTAATGAGGCCCAACTTCCACCTGTGGTTGAAGGTTCCTCCCTAGTAGGAGAGGAAGAGGTTAATGAAAGACAGCCCTCTCAGGTTTTTATCTTATC
This sequence comes from Leptodactylus fallax, assembly GCA_947044405.1. NCBI lineage: Eukaryota > Metazoa > Chordata > Amphibia > Anura > Leptodactylidae > Leptodactylus > Leptodactylus fallax. The sequence continues at coordinate 16,943,102 of CAMRHE010000002.1, forward strand.
TACCACACATAATTAAGGAATCTGGGAGAGATATAGCAACCTTCCAGAATCTTACCAGTCACCTTCTCACATACCCTCCCCCTTTGTTCGAACCTATAGGAGTGAACATTTTTTGCCATCATACAGTGTGCCCTGGACAGAGCATCTGCATTTCCTTGTAACCTACCGGATCGGTGCTCTACCTTAAATTTGAAATTTTGCATGGTGAGGAACCATCTAGTGACTCGGGCATTTTTCTCTTTGGCCTGAGACATCCATGTGAGAGGGGAGTCGTCAGTAACCAACCTAAAATGTTGGCCCAGCAAGTAATATCGTAGAGATTCCAGTGCCCATTTGATGGCCAAACACTCCCTTTCCACAATACTGTAATTCCTTTCTGCAGGAGTAAGTTTTCTACTTAAGTACGTGGCTGGATGTTCCTCACCTTTAATTTCTTGTGAAAGCACTGTGCCTAACCCTACAGCAGAGGCGTCAGTCTGTACCACAAATTCTTTGGCATAGTCGGGAGTAATCAAAACTGGCTGCTTACAGAGGACTGATTTTAGCTCCCTGAATGCCCCTTCAGCCTCTTCACTCCACTTGATGAGACTAGATTTACCTCCCTTGGAAAGGTCAGTCAAGGGAGCTGCAATAGAGGTAAAATTGGGTATAAACCTGTGATAATACCCCATAATTCTCAGGAAAGCCTTCACTTGATTCTTACTCAAGGGACGGGACCAATTCTGGATAGCCTCTACTTTATTAACCTGGGGTTTTATTATCCCCCTTCCTATTGAGTACCCCAAATACCGGGCTTCTTCAAGGCCCAAGGCACACTTCTTGGGGTTAGCAGTTAGCCCGGCTGCCCAAAGGGAATTTAGTACAGCTTGGACTTTCGGTAAGTGACTTTCTCAATCAGGACTGAAGATGACAATATCATCAAGATAGGCTGAAGCGTACCTGTGATGTGGCTTAAGGATTTTGTCCATCAGTCGCTGGAAGGTTGCAGGAGCACCATGTAACCCAAAAGGCATAGTCACATACTGAAACAGACCATCTGGGGTGACAAATGCTGTTTTTTTCTTTAGCACTCTCTGTGAGAGGTACCTGCCAGTACCCTTTTGTTAAGTCGAGAGTAGAGAAATACCTGGCCGATCCCAGCCTTTCGATCAGTTCATCTACTCTTGGCATTGGGTAGGCATCAAACTTGGAATTTTCATTTAATTTAGGAAAATCATTACAAAACCTGATTGTACCGTCAGGTTTGGGAATCAGAACAATTGGGTTTGACCATGCACTCTTAGACTCTTCAATCATGCCAAGGACTAACATATGGTTTACCTCCTTGGATATGGCCTGTCTACGAGCTTCAGGTACGCCCAGGTAAGCCAGAAAATACATCATTATTTCTCTGTACAAAATATTTTGCCTCTTGTACCTGTACCCTGGATAGGGTCTCAGCTATTTGTACCTCAGGAAGATCCTTACCCTGTGCACCCCCTGTTTTAGCAGTAACTTCTCTAGGGGTACTTATGGCAGACAAGGATTCGCTGTCTTTCCAGGGTTTTAACAAATTCACATAGTATATCTGTTCAGGTTTTCTCCTGCCCGGCTGAAAAACCTTGTAGCTTACATCACCCACTTTTTCAATTATTTCATAAGGGCCTTTCCACTTGGCTAGAAATTTACTTTCTACTGTGAGTACAAGCACTAACACTCGATTACCAGGGTTGAAGGTTCGGAGCTTAGCCTTCCTGTTATAAACATGGCCCTAAGCTAACTGATCTTGCTCCATGTACTCTTTTACAATGGGCATGACTGCCGAAATTCAGTCTTGCATCTGGGAAATATGCTCAATAATACTCCGGTAAGGAGTCTGTTCCTGTTCCCACGTTTCCTTAGCAATATCAAGGATTCCCCGTGGGTGTCTACCATACACTAATTCAAATGGAGAGAAAACTGTGGAGGACTGGGGTACCTCTCGGATTACAAAAAAGAGATATGGCAGCAAACAATCCAAATCCTTGCCATCTTTGCTTACCACCCTTTTTAACATTCCTTTAAGGGTTTTATTAAATCGCTCAACCAGGCATCTGTCTGGGGGTGATATACAGAGGTTCTCAGATGTTTAATACTCAGGAGCTTACACATCTCTTTCATTACTTTGGACATAAAAGGGGTCTCTTGATCAGTCAGGATCTCTTTAGGTATGCCTGTCCAAGAAAATATAAAAAAGAGCTCCTTTGCAATTAACTTTGCTGAAGTATATCTGAGGGGCACAGCTTCAGGGTACCAGGTAGCATAGTCTAAAACCACTAATATATACTGATGTCCCTGGGGGGACTTAACAAGAGGACCCACCAAATCCATGGCTATGGGGTACTAAAGGATTCCTGAAGTGTGACAGTGGAGCGGTTAATTGGCACACCGGGCACGAGCTACAATAATCTCGCACGTCTGTCCACCACCGGCCAAAAAAACCGCTGTAATATGTGCTCTTTGGTTTTCTCACACCCCAAATTTCCTCCCAGCACATGCTTATGGGCTAATTCTAGAACCACTTTTTGAAAGGGCTACCACCAATTGCTCAATAACGTTACCTCTTATCTGGTTTACCCTATATAACAGGTCTTGGTTCATGGCAAAATAAGGAAATTCTCAGTCAGCCCCTGGATACTGGGACTTACCATTTATCACCTTAACATTTTCTCTGGCATGAGACAAGTTTGGATCCCTGAATTGAGCTGTACCAAAATTGTCATGGGCCATCTCAAGTTTCGGCATTTCCGGCACTTCTCTCTGGCCTTCAGTGTCGCCAGCTAGCACAGTCAGAGGAAAATTATTTTCTTATGGGACTACTGCTATCGCTGGAACTCCACTGTCCGGATCAAAAGTCTCAGGGTCCACCTTGGGCAACCTTTCACAGACAGCATCATTAGTGTAGAGAACCTTCTGGCTTTTTCACAGGTTCCAAAACATAGGAAAATCTCTTCCAATAATCACATTGTGGAACAAAGACATGACCACACCAACCTGGTGACAGGCTATACCACAGGTAGTGTCTATAGTAACCTCTGCAATGGGGTATTCTCTGATTTCCCCATGGATGCACAAAACACCAACAGTACGTCCATTGTATAATGCAGGGTCTATCAGAGTGGCACGCACCAAGGTCACCACACTCCCAGAGTCCAAGAGAGCGGAAACAGGGCGCCACGGTTACCACACACATTTGGGGATCACAGTCTGTTGCAAGTAGTGCTAGACAGGCAGGGTGAGCAAAAGCGAGACTCGCCTAGAACTACTACAGTTCATAGGCTCCATTGTTAGGGGGCAGTAGGCAGCTATATGACCTAACTCATGGCACCGCCAACATCGGTTATGGGATTGGTCCCCACTTTGAGTTTTGGGGTTATAGGTCACAGTCCCAGCTGCCTGTTCCCCTTGTGAACGTCCTTCCATCCCAACCTTCCTCACACCCCTAACGGTTGGTTCAGTCTTACCAGTTCTTGGAGTGGCTGGTCTGGAGGGTGTCTGCAGGAGCTCCTCTGTGGCTCGATACCTTTCCACCAGGCAAACTAGCTTTTCCGCCGTCGTAGGTCCTGCTTGGCCAACCCAGCATTGGATTTTAGGTGGGAGCGACCGGGTGTACTTGTTCAAGACCACCCTTTCCACCATCTGTGCAGGAGTGGTCTCTTCAGGCTGTAGCCACTTTTTTACCAGGTACACGAGGTCATGCATTTGAGACCTGGGTGGGAGATTTTCAGAAAAAGTCCAATGATGTACCCTTCCGGATCACACATGCATATTGACTCCAAGACGGGGCAAAGATCTCACTCCTCAACGTGGGATAATCTCTGGCAGCTGTCTCACACAGGTCGTAATATGCCTTCTGGGGTTCCCCGGTTAAGAAAGGGACCACGACAAGGAATCTGGGAGAGATATAGTGACCTTCCAAAATCTTACCAGTCACCTTCTCACAAAAGTTATGTGACTCCAGCTGGTATCTTAGATGTTGTTGTCTACTATGTATATTATTTTACTATACTGTAGTTTTAATGCAATAGTTGATTTATGTGGGGGGAGAAGTTATGCATGTGTATAACTATAGGAAGTGGCCCTATAAAGTGAGTATGTCAGTATGGTATGTTACGCCTAAGGCTGTTAGCCCAAACACATAAGCAGTAGCCTCAGTTCCTTGCTGATGTCATTTTAATGGAGTAAATAAATGCAAAGTTTTATATGGAAATCGCTCCGTGCTGGAAATTATTATTTCTGGATTGGAATTTACGGGGGTGCACTCCAACCACAGGAATAATTTAGGGTGAGCTGACCTCTACTATATATGATCCATTTTATATTACATAGAAAGGATTCTGATGGATCTTATTGACTTACAATAGGTTTCCTTAAGGTTTCTATTTTGTTTACAATGGATAGTATAGCACCTCCAGGTTTATATTGTATTGGATACAATAGTTCAAAAAAGCAAGGTAAGTTTTATGGAAAGCAGTTTATGATAATGGAAACAGTGTGTGAATTGACTTCTGCAGGGCTGGTATGGATTACAACTATAATTTGAAACTGTCTCACTCTTTTCTGGTGCCCAATGTTCCTGTGGGAATGTCCATACCTCCTTGTGGACTTTAATGGCGAAGAATCCAGATTTGTTAGTGGCCCAGAGGATGCATGTCTCCTGCAGTCCTGCTTTACAGGCAGGTTATCACCCACTAGTATTTTTTTTTCTCTAGCAAAAAGTTATGTTATAGCCTACTTATTAAACCTGTAGAGACATAACTTTCTTATGAAAGCATAAAACATCATGGTAACTAAGTAACTACTCTTTTTATACCTCAAAATAAAAAAACATGCATCCTGGCAGCTAAATAAGTCTCATATTCAGTAGCCTACTAATAAAGAAATGTATTGCTTCAACTCCAATTAAACCACATAAGTATTTTTTTTTTAATCTAGACACTATCTAAAGCAATAATGGAAAACCTAACATACAAATGCTTTAGGCTCGGTATGCTGTTGCTTGAAAGACAAACTGGACATGATTCTGGCTCCTGCCTAGTTGGAAGCTCAGTTGGTGTGGTTTTCATGATTTTCCTGGCCTTTTTTGTTGCAATAACTAGAAGTTTGTGTCCACCGTTTTGATTAAGCTTTATTGGTTCCTGAGGTGAACTAGTAAAAGTAAGCATGCACATGGAATGAGGAGTCTTGCCATTTGCAATAAACATTAGTGATCACCATATACTTTTATTTTACTGTCCAGAGTGATCCTGGAGAAAATCATAACTTATGAGTAAAACCATGAGTACATTTGCCATTGAGCACACTAGCACTGATATGGTCAGTTAATCATACTTTTTCATCAACAGTGCGATCCATCACATATCAGCAGTACCTGAAAACTCCATTGACTTACAATGGGACCAGTTGGGTTCTCTCAAGGTTTTTTGTTACGTCCGCACCCGTTCGAACTTCTGCCCCATCCGGTCACATGCTGCTGCGCAGGAGGCGTGTCCGGTTGTCATTCCTTCCTCTGGGTTTTTCTTGTATTGTCTGAACACTGTACTACTCCCTCACCTCCTTAATTGATTTTCCACCACACCCATCTCCTTTACCTTCATTTCCCTCTGCTCCACTAATAGTTAATTTTAGCCTTACCTGTGTGATTGACAGCCTATCATCCTATCAAGTCTGGGGCGGGTTCTTCCTCCCTATTTATTGTTTGCTCACATTCACATTGGCGCTTGCTATTGCCTTGTGCGTACTGGCTATTACTCTTTGCTGTTTTGTTACCTGTATTCTTATTCCCGACCTCTGGCTTTACCTTTGACTATTCTCTTGGATTTTGATTCTGCACTGCGTTGCTCGACTGTTACCCACCCCTTGGCTAGCTGACCTCCCTTTTGTTGTTGTTTGTCCAGTCTGCATACTACGTTATCACTTATATCAAGAAGGGATTGACGACCAGTTGCCGGCTGTCACCTAGGACAGTTCAGACAAGTAGCCAGGGACAGTGGGGGGGTTCAGTTTAGGGTTCACTGTCTAATCGAGCCCCATCCCCCAGGGTTCCAGCAGCTACTGGGGAATCGCACCTCTAGCAATTCCCTTACATTTTTTATTGTTTTTTAAATAGAAAATGATGGAATTTGAAGGATTCTGATAGTCACTTCCCTTATAGCTAGTAGGTTCCTAGATTGTTGGCATAGTCTCAGCCCCATTTTTAGAACTAAAAGTGGCACTCACTATTCCTCTTGTAGCCCTATTTGGGGGGGGGTATGAGTATTATCCCTCCCGCAACAGACTCTGGCGCTGACCTGTGTGTATAATGGAACCTGAAGCCTTCGCTGAAGGGAAGAGTGGGAACATATATGAAATATATCAGTGCCTCCACCCAGGATAGAGCCTCTGTATTACAGGGAGGATCTCTTCCTGGGACTTACCCATGAAATACAGTTAGTAGCCTTAACAAGGATCACTGTACTAATCTCACAGTCTGAAGAATACATACAGATACCACATAAGGTTATAACAGTAGCTTTATAAGAATCAACAGGGTAATAATACATACATACAATATACTCAGAACACAGCAATACTACAACAACCAGCAAGTCCTCAACCGTCTTAGGTTATATACCCGGGTATATATATAGATATATAGCAAGAGTCCAGTGCACAATACCTCCAGGCAACAGAAGAGGTGCAGGGGCCCCTGTGGATGACTGTGGATCCTCGGATTCTTCCAGGAGATGACAGACAGCCGATCAGGAGATGATGATGATGATGGTGAGATTCTTCACAGGCAGCAAACAGGGCGACGGTGACGGCAGTAGATGCAGGCCTGACTACCCTAACACTGAGTCCTTAACCTGCCAGCTAAACTACTAGTGCCACCGGGCCTCTAACTAGCTAGTTGGCCTTCGGAAGCCTAACCTATCACTGCCCTGAACTGTATATATATATATGGATCCCTAACTACGGTTACTAGCTAGGTCCTGTGAGTATATAGGGGGTAACACATACCTAACTATATACTGTGAAGTAAAGAGGAACAAGTGGCTCTTAGACTCCCCCAGACATAACATGTCTGTCTCAGCAGCTCTGCTCACATCTCTCCCCCCCAGCAGCTCTGCCTCACATGTGTCTGACTCACTGTATTTACAAAACAAAACTTACACTAAATGCCTGGGGTCTCTGAAGCCAAACTGCAGGGGCAAAGAAGCCAGATACATTATATACTAGTAGAAATGGCAGTTCCCTACACTCTAATAAGGCTGTGACTGTTCTATAGTCACACTGCAGTGAACTGAACATAACGCCTGGATTTTTTTTCTCTGCACTCAGGCATACCAACAATGAGCTATAACTTTAGACAAACAGGGCCAATATGCGATCCATAGCCCACAGGTTCAAGGTGTGGTGACAAATAGCAGGGATACAGGTCAATAACAAGGACAAGAAGTAGAATAGGAGAATCTACATTAAATGGCTGTCTTGTATTTTTCAAACTTTTTGTGCATGGGCCTGTTTGTAAGTAACATTTGTATAACCTTGCTGGTGATGAAAATGAATGGAAACATGCGCAAAAAGATGGCTACCCATTTACCTAGAGTCAATGATAAAAAAATATATATATACCACGCTTTTGGGTCTGCTAAAAAAAAAGGATGGAAACAAATTTTTTTAACATTGATTTTATGTAAGCAGACATCCATTAGTTTTTATCCATTTTTAGCCTTTGTAAAATATATCTGCTAAATAGATGTTAAAAACATGATGTGAAATGCCCCTTATTGTTACCATAGGTTCATTAGATCCATTATTCTCCCGACATCCTTTTTATAATGTGAACCAATGCAAACATACAAAACACTTCTACTTCTATGGTACATCTAAAATGTACAATAGCAGTCCTATATTCTCTTTGTTACAGTACTGTACTATATCTGGTGTATGTGATATTCCAAAGTAATAAAACTTCACTCCACACTTCATATGCTGAATAGGTTATACTAGAAGCACAGCACAAATGAGAAGCAGCTAAGCATTGGCACATGTTTATGAAAGATGCCTGTTTACCTTCCTTGTACTTCTGACAAGGTTTTTTATGAATAGGAACACCACATTTACACTGAGATCTGCTTTTTGATTAAGAGATAGGGATCTAGGAGGTGTAAGCATACTCATAACATGGTGTGACACCTTGAGATAGTAGAACATCCTGACTACAAATTTAAAAACATGGAAGGTATGACTGGAAAAATAAACATGGTTGTACAGTGAACTGTACTTGGTTGTACAGAGTGAATGTTCCATGTCTTCAGACAGAATGTTTATTTCTTACTGAATAAGTCATAATAACGCCATTTAAAATGTAAAAGGAAGGGGTTAGGATTTAAAAATCTAGGAAGAAAAATGCCTTCTCATAAGAAAACCAATATCATACTGTAACATCCTTGCCTGTCCGGGCTTTGGCACCATCCTCCGGGCGCACGCTGCGGCGCAGGAGGCGTGTCCGGTTGTGATTCCTTCCTCTGGGTTTTTCTTGTATTGTCTGAACACTGTCCTATTCCCTCAGCTCCTTAATTGATTTTCCGCCACACCCGTCTCCTCCTTTGCTCACATTCCCATTGGCGGCTGCTTTTGCCTTTCGTGTACTGGCTATACTTCTTGCTCTTTGTTACCTGTTCTTCTTATTCCTGACCTTTGGCTTACCTTTGACTTTTCTCTTGGATTTTGATTCTGTACTGCATTGCTCGTTTGTTATCGACCCCTTGGCTAGCTGACCTCCCTTTGTTTTTGTTTGTCCTGTCTGCATTCTGTGTTATCACTTATTATAAGGAGGGACTGTCGACCAGTTGCTGGCTGTCACCTAGGACAGTTCGGGTAATTAGCCAGGGACAGTTGGGGGGTTCGGCTTAGGGTTCACTGTTTTGTTGTGCCCTTCCCCCAGAGTCCTCCAGTAGCCACTGGGGAATCGCTCCTCTAGCAATTCCCTTACACATACATCATAAAATCCAATTTTAAACAGATGCTCGAAGATACTTTCAGTGAAAACTGGGCTGGTGCATAACAGTGATGATTTCAGTATAATTTCTCATGATGACATATTACCAACTTCCTTGACCTGATGATCCAGGCTGTCTTGAGTTATAGAAGAAATCCTTAAAAGGAAGAATAAAACAAAGTTAAAGAGGTTGTTTGGGGAAAAAAAAGATAAAGGGAATGGACAAAAAACATAAAAGAAGCAATAATTGCCTTATGATTTCCCTACCACTCCTGTTACAATGCTGCATGGGTCAGCCACCACTGTCTGATTCCTGGTCCCTCTTGATGTATTGTGACTGGGTGAGAAGTCATTTCCACAAAAAAGTTTAACTCAGGGACCCATAGTCAGTTAAAAAAAACACTGTGTTTTCTCTAAGCTGAGCTATCTGGAAAATAAAGCATTAAAACAACATTCTCAATGAGCCCAATAACAGTTTTATCTGTCTGTAGGGTTTGCAGTTTTTAACTCTATCATTTCCAGAGCATGCAGCTCATAGGGAACAGTGGTTGTAGATCATTTTGATACTGTGAGTTCAGTTCAGATGACCTGTGATTGGTCCAGGAAATGTACTTATCTCAAGGACTGTGCTTCTCAGAGCAAATGTGTCTCAAGGGCAATAATCCAGTCATTTTAATAATTTGACACTTATTCCAGAACAGAACTGTAATATAATGTGAAATATCGCTACACAAGATAATCTGGTGCCTGTCAGGTCACAAGGAATTTTACAATATAATTGAATTTTTTGATCATTGAAGATACCCACATTGCATAGCATTTTATCATCTAATATATGACTTTACTTGTAATATTTTGTATGATTAATAATATTAATGCAACCTTTCACAGCCTCTAAAATGATTGCTATGTTATTTTGAATGTTCAGTGAAAGAATTCATATAATTGTGAGTATCTTAAACCCTTCCAACAAAGGAAACTGTAAATTGCAAAATGGTAGTGAATAAAAACATAATTACTGCTTTCATGCGTTCATACTATATTAGTGTAATATAATTATCTTGTAGGCAGACTGGATCTTATAAATATTCAACAAAAAGCTTCAGAATGAATATACAAATGAACACTTAGAACTAAATACTCAAATAAAATGAAATTATTTTCCTATTTCAAATGATGAATGGAATGCATTCTTGTGATAAATGTGTCGAAATACCTAGAGGTAAAGTTTCAGTGTCAAATCTATTTCCAAGATTAATGGTGTACATATTGAGTAGGCGGAAGTTACTGTTATGATATTATTTACTAATTTGCTCACTACTGTTTAGCATGGGATAATGAGGGCTTTTATTGCAGTCATTGTATAACAACCTCTATTTGAACTCAAATAATATATTTTTAGAGAACACCACAGAATGGCAATTCATTTATAGATATCATAGAATATTAACTCTCCTATTCACAAATTCTATGTTGCTCGCATTTCAAAGTCTACATAGAATTTCTCATCTCACTGTGTGTGTGTCTTTTTAATTAAATTGACTTCAAATACTAATTGGCATAATCATAAAATATTATTTTTATTAAATTGAGATAATAAAAACAATCCTGGGGACGATATCAACAGAAACTATTTAACCACTCAAAGACCAAGCCATTTTGGGCTTTAGGTCCAGCCACACGAAACGTTTTGATTTCTCATCTACTTTCCTGTTTTTGTGTTAATGCCAGTGTTATGGGGATACTAAATATGTTGGGGATATTACTATGGATACATATTTATAGAATGGCTTAAGGGTGAAGAATTGGGGGAATTAGATTTGACATTGTAGTCTAGTTTATGCCATGCTGATTTGCATCTTTAGGGAAAAATATACTACACATTTTCCTTAGTAAATATACCTTTATGCTTTCTGCTAGCCTCTAAATATTAATTTGCTGATATGCAGTTTTATATAAGTTTGCTGAGTAGAAATTTCACTGCATAAATGGTCTTTGAGAAGATCATTCCTTTATACAGACCAGATTTCCTGCACCAGATCTTTAGTTCCTTCATATATTATACATTTTGAACATCATTTTGAAAGGATCACCTTTATAGAACATTATCCTATAAAGCAATTTTAGATGATCCTCTCAAAGAGGTTTCACTGTTTATAAATACACAGTAATCTAACATAAGTAACAGCTTGAATTGAGTTACAGCCAAAATGTTAGACTAGGATATCATTCTGCTCCTGCTAGTTATTAGAATTATCTGTTATCACCTATACAGTGCTGGCCAAAAGTATTGGCACCCCTGCAATTCTGTCAGATAATACTCAATTTCTTCCAGAAAATGATTGCAATCACAAATGCTTTAGTAATAATATCTTCATTTATTTTGCTTGCAATGAAAAAACACAAAAGAGAATGAAAAAAAAGTAAAATCATTGATCATTTTACACAAAACTCCAAAAATGGGCCGGACAAAAGTATTGGCACCCTCAGCCTAATACTTGGTAGCACAACCTTTAGACAAAATAACTGCGAACAACCGCTTCCGGTAATGAGTTTCTTACAATGCTCTGCTGGAATTTTAGACCATTCTTCTTTGGCAAATTTCTCCAGGTCCCTGAGATTTGAAGGGTGCCTTCTCCAAACTGCCATTTTGAGATCTCTCCACAGGTGTTCTATGGGATTCAGGTCTGGACTCATTGCTGGCCACTTTAGAAGTCTCCAGTGCTTTCTCTCAAACCATTTTCTAGTGCTTTTTGAAGTGTGTTTTGGGTCATTGTCCTGCTGGAAGACCCATGACCTCTGAGGGAGACCCAGCTTTCTCACACTGGGCCCTACATTATGCTGCAAAATTTGTTGGTAGTCTTCAGACTTCATAATGCCATGAACACGGTCAAGCAGTCCAGTGCCAGAGGCAGCAAAGCAACCCCAAAACATCAGGGAACCTCCGCCATGTTTGACTGTAGGGACCGTGTTCTTTTCTTTGAAGGCCTCTTTTTTTTCCTGTAAACTCTATGTTGATGCCTTTTCCCAAAAAGCTCTACTTTTGTCTCATCTGACCAGAGAACATTCTTCCAAAAAGTTTTTGGCTTTCTCAGGTAAGTTTTGGCAAACTCCAGCCTGGCTTTTTTATGTCTCTGGGTCAGAAGTGGGGTCCTCCTGGGTATCCTACCATAGAGTCCCTTTTCATTCAGACACCGACGGATAGTACGGGTTGACACTGTTGTACCCTCGGACTGCAGGGCAACTAGAACTTGTTTGGATGTTAGTCGAGGTTCTTTAGCCACCATCCGCACAATCTTTCGTTGAAATCTCTCGTCAATTTTTCTTTTCCGTCCACATCTAGGGAGGTTAGCCACAGTGCCATGGGCTTTAAACTTATTGATGACACTGCGCACGGTAGACACAGGAACATTCAGGTCTTTGGAGATGGACTTGTAGCCTTGAGATTGCTCATGCTTCCTCACAATTTTGCTTCTCAAGTCCTCAGACAGTTCTTTGGTCTTCTTTCTTTTCTCCATGCTCAATGTGGTACACACAAGGACACAGGACACAGGTTGAGTTAACTTTAATCCATTTCAAGTGGCTACAAGTGTGATTTAGTTATTGCCACCACCTGTTATGTGCCACAGGTAAGTAACAGGTGCTGTTAATTACACAAATTAGAGAAGCATCACCTGATTTTTCAAAGGGTGCCAATACTTTTGTCCACCCCCTTTTTTATGTTTGGTGTGGAATTATATCCAATTTGGCTTTTTGACAATTCTTTTTGTGGTTTTCCATTGAAGACAAATTAAATGAAGATATTATTACCAAAGCATTTGTGATTGCAATCATTTTCTGGAAGAAATTGAGTATTATCTGACAGAATTGCAGGGGTGCCAATACTTTTGGCCAGCACTGTACTTTACTTTACAGATAGCAAACTAGCAAAAAAAATGCAATCCCATTGTTTTTGAAATTTGTGCTCATTTGTCTTCCAAAGGTTTATAATATACCCGAGGAAGCACTGCTGTTTTTAATATTTTTTACTTTAATGTAACAGTGAGCATATGCAATATTTTATCAAGAGTGGCAAAAGGGGTTGAAAAAATGTATGAAGCTTTAGCCAGACTCAGAATGTTATGTTCCCCCATTCCCATAGATGCAACTACAGCAGTATAAGCAGAGGGTGAGGCTGCTGTTTACTGGGGTCAAAGGGTCCTAGTCTCCTCTTATTCACTTGTTCTGTCTGTCCTATCATCACTGTACCTGAAGAGAACACTTACTAGTCATAAGTGGTAATATGCAAGGGTTCTCTCCAAGCAATATGACAGCCAGGGCAGGCTGATGTATACAGTGTTGCTGTCAATATTCAGAGAGAAAGGCATATACTGTTACTTTATAAAAATCACTTTACAAAGACCAACATTACAACAAAATAGTACCCATATAGTTGCATCCTGCCCACCATAACATTGATTACTTTACCATTACATCTAGAGAGACACAGATGATGTATTTTCTGAATAGAATAGTTCACTTTTAACTTTCTTTTCATCTGACCCAGACCACCATGATGGCTTCACCTGATCGTGACTAGTCTATGAAGAGTTTTTAACCAGAAATGTAAGGCTTGCTTTTTTCTGTAGCTTCCCCACCTATTTTGAACCTCCACACAAACATTATACCACTGTATCAATACCATCCTGTGCCTACTCCTGCCCCTGGTGCCCAAAAAAATTAGAGCCAAATAGTTAGTGCCCCAAATGGTGCGCCACTCCATGACACGGCCCCCCTTTGTGTAATACAAAGTAATAATGACTCCCTTTCTGCCCCACATTGTAGTGCCCTCTTTTTTCCCCATACAGTAACAGTGCTCCCTTGGTGGCATCAACACAGTAATAATGCCTCTTTAGTGCCTTCAACACAGTAATACTGTCTCTTCATAGATGCCATATAGTAATGGTTTCCACTTTGTGTCCACTCAATAATAGTGTCAATAACACAGCAAGAGTACCCCCTTTGTGCCATTCTTATAATAATACTACCCTTTAATTGTAATATTAATCATCCTCCTTCTTAATGACCTTAGTGATCACACTAATAGTGCCACCTTATTTTCACTGAGCTGTCCCCTGGAGTCATGATTACATCTGCAGAGCACAGCGGGGAGCTGGTAGTCTTCATCTGCTGCCTTTTCTGCAGACATTCTAGCTCTCTGTGACATCACCATCTATTCTGTACTCTGGCTGAAGGACTACAGAGTAGAGGAGAGTTGGTTATGTGACTGAGAGGAGGAGCAACAGCAGGGGAAACAGAGGAACGAGACTTCCAGCCTCCAATTCTGTGCTTTACAAAGGTAATCATCGGGCCTTCAGGAGATCGGCATACATATTATTATTAAAGCTTATCCAGTGTAAGTATGAGTATCCTTATACATTTCTGTGTGTAACAAAGTAGTGCTGATATTATTTTGCATACATACAGTATGTCTCATCATTTTTCCAAAGTAATTGACACTGTAGGATTTATTGTTTTCAGATTTAGAGCTCACTAGATGGCAGTAGATCATATTATATACTACACACCATAAAAGTGATTGAAGCATTTCATAGTATTGGCTTTGCATTCTACATTAAAATTTGAAGTTGATTGAAATTTTCTGCATTTACACAAATATCATCAAGCATTCACCCTAGCATACAAGTTTGATCAAAGTTTAAGTTCATGGCTTTACATTTTGCAAACTATAAGAGAAAAACATTACTTGCTTAGAAAATGTATTTCAAAGTTTTGCTACTCTTCAAATATAACATTATATATATATATATATATATATATATACAGTGCGTAGGGAAAGTATTCAGACTCCTTAAAATTTTTCACTCTGTTTCATTGTAGCCATTTGCTAAAAGCAAAAAAGTTCATTTTATTTCTCATTAATGTACACTCAGCACCCCATCTTGACAGAAAAAAAACCAGAAATGTAGATATTTTTGCAAATTTATTAAAAAAAGAAAAACTGAAATATCACATGGTCATAAATATTCAGACCCTTTGCGTTGACACTCATATTTAACTCACATGCTGTCTATTTCCTTCTGATCCTCCTTGAGATGGTTCTTCTCCTTCATTGGAGTCCAGCTGTGTTTAATTAAACTGATTGGAATTGATTAGGAAAGGCACACACCTGTCTATATAAGACCTCACAGCTCACAGTGCATGTCAGAGGAAATGAGTATCATGAGATCAAAGGAACTGCCCAAGGAGCTCAGAGACAGAATTGTGGCAAGGCACAGATCTGGCCAAGGCTACAAAAGAATTTCTGCAGCACTCAAGGTTCCTAAGAGCACAGTGGCCTCCATAATCCTTAAATGGAAGAAGTTTGGGACGACCAGAACTCTTTCTAGATTTGGCCATCCAGCCAAACTGAGCAATCGTGGGAGAAGAGTCTTGGTGAGAGAGGTAAAGAAGAACCCAAAGATCACTGTGGCTGAGCTCCAGAGATGCAGTAGGGAGATGGGAGAAAGTTCCACAAAGTCAACTATCACTGCAGCCCTCCACCAGTCAGGGCTTTATGGCAGAGTGGCCTGAAGGAAGCCTCTCCTCTGTGCAAGACATATGAAAGCCCGCATAGAGTTTGCCAAAAAACACATGAAGGACTCCCAGACTATGAGAAATAAGATTCTCTGGTCTGATGAGATGAAGATTGAACTTTTTGGCATTAATTCTAAGCAGTATGTGTGGAGAAAACCAGGCATTGCTCATCACCTGCCCAATACAATCCCAACAGTGAAACATGGTGGTGGCAGCATCATGCTATGGGGGTGTTTTTCAGCTGCAGGGACAGGACGACTGGTTGCAATTGAAGGAAAGAAGGCAAAGTACAGAGATATCCAGGAAGAAAACCTCTTCCAGAGTGCTCTGGATCTCAGACTGGGCCGAAGGTTTACCTTCCAACAAGACAATAACCCTAAGCACACAGCTAAAATAACTAAGGAGTGGCTTCGGAACAACTCTGTGACCATTCTTGACTGGCCCAGCCAGAGCCCTGACCTCAACCTAATTGAGCATCTCTGGAGAGACCTGAAAATGGCTGTCCACCAATGTTCACCATCCAACCTGACGGAACTAGAGAGGATCTGCAAGGAAGAATGGCAGAGGATCCCCAAATCCAGATGTGAAAAACTTGTTGCATCATTCCCAAGAAGACTCATGGCTGTACTAGCTCAAAAGGGTGCTTCTACTCAATACTGAGCAAAGGGTCTGAATACTTATGACCATGTGATATTTCAGTTTTTCTTTTTTAATAAATTTGCAAAAATATCTACATTTCTGTTTTTTTTCTGTCAAGATGGGGTGCTGAGTGTACATTAATGAGAAATAAAATGAACTTTTTGCTTTTAGCAAATGGCTGCAATGAAACAAAGAGTGAAAAATTTAAAGGGTTCTGAATACTTTCCGTACCCACTGTATATATGGGGTACCTGGAATATTTATCATTTCATTTTCAATTTTGTGGCTTAGATACAGAAGCCAAAGATTAAACAAGAATAAACAATTCCCTATATTACGCCTCACATCATCTCCTTAATTTTGTTTCTCTTCTTTAGAAAAGCAATATATTCTTCTCTATGGTAGTAACCATGTTGCCCAACCTCTTCTCCCCCTCTAATGCTAGTGCACTTGAGCCAGGAAGCTTAGGAGGAGAGGACGGGGTTTTGCTTACACAGTTTTTGTCTATACAGTAAGTGTGGCCATTTTGTTGGAGGGCAACCCCTAAGTAACTGACAGTATGAAATAGATACAAGCAATAGTACCACTAGTACCAGCAGTAACGTGCACTCAGCAAGCCAGCTGTACCTCACTAATTCATAATGACAATACAACCCAGTACAGCTCCACAGGAAAAGTCACCC
>CAMRHE010000002.1:16965000-17035000 GCA_947044405.1 Leptodactylus fallax
AAAAGTCCAGAAAACCCCTATAACAGAAAAAAAAAACTAAAAGTTCATGAAATACAATTATCGAGCACTTCTATGTTTCAAACATCCTGGATTATGGGAGCTGTCTGAAATTATCCATAGGAGCTGAATTTCAGTGAGTAAGTTTCTCAGTTTCTATTCACACTACATTTGCAGTGTACATTCTGAGTATGTGTTGTTCCCAGTGCACACGCTAAATCCATATTCCACAATCTGGGGCCCAAAGCTAAGGCCCCAGATTGCGGAGATGCAGTGTTTTTGAGTGCTGCAGGCATCCACACATTGTGGAAAAGAATGTGTTTTCAAAAACACATGCTTTTTTGAGCGTCACAAAACTTTAGCTACAGAATTGTGAGCGCATTTCCTATAGATTTCATCGGGGAAGGAAAAGACACAAAAGAAAACACAGCAAAAAATAACACAGTGAAATATTGTAGCTGTTAGTTTAGGATACCTATATCACTGCACTGTCAAAGGGGCCGGCCTAACATTTCAGCATCATTGTTGGGCGGTGAGGAATGCCCCCCACTGGACAGTATAATAATATAAAGTGTGTAAATAGCACTGAGCTATGAGGTTGGCCCCTCTGACAGTGCAGTGATATAGGCATACCTCCCAAATTTCAAAGGACAGAAAGAGGGACAAAATATGTGGCGCACTATGTTTAGCTCCACCCACTTCTACATTGACTCAGCCCATTCTCATCTATTTTTCCATGTGCCCCCACACAGTATAATGCTCCTACAGTCACCCTAACATTATATGCCCCCACATTATAATGGTCCCCTCCAATTGTCCCACAGTATTAAGTCCCTCTCCTCGTGCCCCAGTTTAAACTGGCGGAAACTAGAGGGGGACATTAAACTGGGGCAGCTGGAGGGTGACAATAAACTATGGGGTAGCTGGAGGGTGACATTAAACTGGGGGCAACTAGAGGCAGACATGTCCCCCTCCAGCTACCCCCCACGGTTTAATGTCCTTGTCCAGTTGTCCCCAGTTTACTGTCACCCTCCATCTGCCCACATTTTAATGTTCCCCTTCATCTGCCTCCAGCTTAATGCCCCCTTCATTTGCCACCAATTTAATGTCCCCCTTCATCTGCCTCCAGCTTAATGCCCCCTTCATTTGCCACCAATTTAATGTCCCCCTTCATCTGCCTCCAGCTTAATGCCCCCTTCATCTGCCCCCAGTTTAATGTCCCCCTTTATCTGCCACCAATTTAATGTCCCCCCTTCATGTCACCAGCTTAATGCCCCCTTCATCTGCCCCCAGTTTAGTTGCCCCCTCCATCTACCACCAATTTAATGTCCCTCTTTATCTTCCACCAGCTTAATGTCCCCCTTTATTTGCCACCAGTTTAATTGCCCCCTACATCTGCAGTTCCCCCCTCTTGTTCACACATGCTCTCTTCTCTCCTATTTATCTTTGACCACTCTCTGTTCCCAGCTTTCTATGTAACATCACATTGTCCCACAGTATCCAGAATAGCTCCGCCCACACAAGAGTCTGATCACATGTTCATAACGTCATCAAAGGTCCTTTAGCCATTAGGATTTAGCATCTACCATTTAGCCTTTACCCTACCCTAATAAAGTTTGTTAACAGCAAAACACTTCAGGGGCATAGCATGACAAACTGTAAGCTATGCGGGACAGCCGTGTGAAATCAGGACTGTCCCACCAGATGCGGGATAATTGAGAGCTATGATATCAGTACCAAAACTAACGGCACCAATATCTCAGCAACTGGGGCAGATGCCAGCTGACAATGTGCTGAATTCATCTTTGCAGCAGTGTATAACATGCATGATATTAGAGGACATGTAAGGTCCTCTTTAAACAAGGTTCAGCCCAGTTACAGGCTATCAGGCTTTACGCATAGGTGTACAGAATCTGTGATATTGCACACTAGTTTTAGACATTTTGTGTGCCACTGTATGATGCCTGTCTTTTGCTTTTAACATACAGTATTTCATGGGTTAAAACACATGTATTTTTTTTCTTATGAATTAATATAAACTACAACAACAGCACCATATAAAGTCAGAAGCACATGTATGTATACAGTAATATGAGACCATAGATTTAGGTGTTATTCCGTGCATCCATACAACACAGATCCATAATACAGCTGTGTTCGGAGCCCTGCACTGCAAACATAAGAAAGATACAAACTTGGATTTTCATATAGTTAGGCCAGGGCCCCACATTATGAAAACGCTGTGATCTGGCCACGCCGGAAATACTGTGGTAAAAACTGCAGCGTTTTGCAGTACCTGCAAAGTGGATGGGATTCTGGCTAATCCTATCCACACATTGCAGAAAAATATCCGCAGCAGAAATGCTGCAATTTAAAAACAAAAATCACGTTTTTGTAAATTGCAGCATGTCAATTATACAGAAACGCTGGTGGACTTTATATGAAAAACACTGTGGAAAAAAAAACGCAATCCTTTCTCCCCGTGGTCTTTTCCGCAATGCTTTTTGGCTGTGGCTCGCCACTTGGGGCCTTTCCCTTACAGATATTAAAGGGATATTCCCATCTCAAGCATTTATAGCATAGCCCCAAGACATGCCATAAATGTGTGATAGACCTACCACCATCTTGTGATTGAGGATCCTGCCCCTTTGTTACAGCTGTTAAGAGCTTTGTTTTTTTACATGCATGTAAGGCTCTCTTCATTCATGTCTATGGGAGTTCTAAAAATAGTGGAGATAGCTTGCTTGGTTATTTTCAAAACTCTCACAGAAATGAATGGAGAGAACTGTGCATGCACTCTCCATTCTTAGCAGCTGCAGAATGGGGGTCTGGGTATTAGTGCACTTACATCATGTCTCTTACTTTTCATTGT
This sequence comes from Leptodactylus fallax, assembly GCA_947044405.1. Classification (NCBI taxonomy): domain Eukaryota; kingdom Metazoa; phylum Chordata; class Amphibia; order Anura; family Leptodactylidae; genus Leptodactylus; species Leptodactylus fallax. The sequence continues at coordinate 16,967,870 of CAMRHE010000002.1, forward strand.
CTTAATAAGATTTATTCTAGTTATTATATGTGAAGCATCCAGCTTTCCTCGATATTTAGACACAGGGCCTACAGTCACCCTCCATGTGCTGCTTAGAGACTGTGACAACAGGGCAGCAGACACAGCAACATGTAACACATTGACTGACAGTTCCAAACAATAAATGGGACAGACTTACTAATCCTGTCTAAGATTTAAATAGGCAGTCTTAAAATGTGCCAGACTAATCACTGTGGCTGATGCTGGATGATAAATGTAAATCTGGTGCATCTATAAATGTCTAGTTGTTTATACTACCAATTTACCTGGCTTACTTTGCTCCAGAATTTTGTGCAGGGAATTTGACACAATTCTGGAAGACATTGTTAGAACTCAAGTTAGACATGTTTTGCCTTTTTGGCTAAGCCCAGTGGCGTAACTAGGAATGGCTGGGCCCCAAGGTGAACATTTGACATGGGGGCCCCCCTAAACTGCCACCCCCAACATCACCCGGACTGCCCCCTCCAACCCCCCCTGCACAAACCGCATTCCTGCGCACAGTATTATACGACATAGTGGCCCCTGCACACAGTATTATGCCCCATATTGGCCCCTGCACACAGTATTATTCCCCATAGTGGTCCCTGCGCAGAGTATTATGCCCCATAGTGGTCCCTGCACACAGTATTATGCCCCATAGTGGCCCTTGCCCACAGTATTATGCCCCATTGTGGCCCCTGCACACAATAGTATGCCCCATTGTAGACCACCCATGAACAATTATTATACTCTGGGGTCTTTTCAGACCCCAGAGTATAATGATCGGAGACCCAGGGGAGGATACAAACATAAAAAACAATGTTACTTACCTCTTCCTCGCTCCGATGCACTCCCATGTGCTACTTTGGCCATCTTCAATGTTGGACCAGCTCTCGTGTGATCCAGGCCGGCGTCGCAATGCATAATGACGTCGGCTGACGTCTGGGCCGTCACCAAACAGGCCCGAAGCCTGCCGGAGAGGTAGGTTACAGTGTTTATTGTCTCTCACCTCCCCTGGCCCTCCGATCATTATACTCTGGGGTCTGAATATTGTTCAAAGAGATTTAGAGTTAGCAAGAGTTTTTCCTGATCCACAGTTGCCTTTAAAAATAAATACCACTCTGAGGGACAATTTAGTCCATAGTAGACATATGGTGGAATAAGGTAGGGTCTCTTGCACACTCAGAAGCAGGTACCTGGCTATGTACCCACAGCCGGGCACCTGCTAACACCTGGAATCGGAAAATCGTCAGTCTTATTTTCTGCCTACAATTTAACAGAAAACTCAGGGAAGTATTTATACAGGGTGCTGGCATTCCTAAGCCACGTAGTTGTTGCACGCATACCTTTGTCTTTTTTTCTTTATTTTAGTAGATTGCTTATCATGGAAAATAATGAATTTAAAATCATGACAGTAAGTATTGCAAAGTAAACTTTTATAATATGGATACTAGGTAAGAGAAGTCAAAAAAGCCCAGTGAGGCTCTGTTCAAATGAAATTTAGTTCTACATCAGTTGTAAAGTAAACAGTATTGCTATTCACCAAAAGTACACATACCAAGAACAGATATGTCCATACTGATATCCAACCAATATCCAATATGGTTAAGAATTCCAATTTGTCTGGATGGTCACACAAATAGGATAGTTAGCATATCACTTTGTGATAACTTGTCACTTAACCATGTGGTGTTTAACAAATCTCCTTAAAGGGACACTAAACCCTGAAAACCAAAACTAAATGATACATAATAAAATTTATTGCTCTGAACAGTTTGGCAGAAATCTTGTAGACTTATATTGGGCAGTCATGGATTCCTGCCTCTGTGCAGTGCCATTACCAGCTGGAGACCAGCTACGAGCACTATCTTGACATCACAGAAAGGCTAAGGCTGTAATGAAGTGTCCTTGAATGTAATGGAGCATGACTACATATATTTGCCATTCAGAACTTTGGGAAAGGTGGGTGATCCTCCCTAGGTAGCCTCTCTGAGTTGTATTGTTGTCACTGTGAGTTAGTGAGATTCAGCCAGCTGGTATCACTGTGTGCATGCTACGTTACTGCTGGTATTAGTGGTACTACTGGTATCTATTTCATACTGTCACAAAATGGCCACGCTCACTGTATAGACAAAAAGTGTGTGTGGCCTAAAGCTTGCCCTCTCCTCCTAGACTTCCTGGCCCACATGCACGAGAATTAGAGGGGAGAGGGAGAAGGGAAAATCATGGCTACTGCCATAAGGAAGAATATATTGCTTTTCTAACTAATTTTCATGCTTTGTAATTATGATATAAAATAAAAGAAGAGCAATAATAATAAGGAGATGATGTGAGGCGTCATATAGGGAATTGTTTATTCTTTTTTATTTTTTTGGATTCTGTGTTTAGTGGACATTTAACTTGTGATACACATATCTGGACACATCCAGCCAAAAAGGATAGACAACGATAGAAAGAAAACTGGTGTCTTAACAGAGTGCAATCTGTGTGCTGTCTCATTGTAAATAAACTGTAGACCTTTTTGACAAATATTTTTGATGCATACTTAAAAATGTAAATAGTTAGTGCTCAGTGAAATTCTTTATTGTATAATACAATGAAACCTCTCCAGAAGACCACTCTTTTGATAAGACCCCCTTTTCCTCTCCCTTGACCGACTTTTCTCCCATTATACTCTATGGACGCTACCTCTCTATGAGCAGACAACCCCCTAATCCAAAGACCACTTTCTTAGCAAATTGTTCAGTAGGAATTCCTTTGTGAAGACAACACAGTGGACTTAAATACACTCTGAGACCAATATGGAGGCAGCTCTGTGCTACACCACATCATTGACCTGCACCAAGCAAGAGGCCACTGATTTTGGTAGGGCAATCCATGCTGGGGACGAAAATGATGGGGCTATCTTGAAATAGGGAATGTGCAGGCATCATGGGATTAAGAAATTGTCGGAAATCCATATAGTTATGTGCATTGGAGTGACTTGTGTACAGTACCATAATTGTTTTATTGGTCCCAGTCTAGGCCTGGTTCTGTGTAATATTCTGAAGCTTAAAATACATAATTTTTGGCATCTTCATCATTAATTGAGGGTTTAAGGGGCTGTAAATACTTGCTGACCGCATTAGACACTTTAACCTGCATTCTGTATAATTTTCTTATGAAAGTTCCTATGTACTTGACAAACATTAAAGGCATTGTCCTATTAAGGTACTATTAATTTATTTACCTGTCTTAGGTTATTGCAGCTGAGGGGTCCAGGGGTTTCGCCATGTCACAACACCTGGGTCTTGTGATCTGAAGCAGACTTCAGCCTCTGGGGTTGCTCTGCCTCAAAGGACGCTCTGCCCTTTCTTACACCAATCTCACATGCCTGGGGGTGGAGAAAACCCGGAGGTTGAAGGTCACTTTGTATCACATAATCCAAGGGTTGTGGCATGACCGGAAACCCCGGGTCTATCAGCTCCAATAACCTGGGACAGGTAAGTAAATTAACATTTCCCAGAAAACCCTTTTAAAACAAAAACTTGGTGTGAATAGATCCTTACTGAATGGTTGTGCCCACAGATTGTGTTCTTACAAAGCCTAGCATTAATTGGACAGTGGTAGAGTGTGTTGGGAACACTCCCAACTAGTGACACAATTTTTTTTTTTTTTTTTATAAATTTCTAGGAAGACTAAGAAGAAGAGAAATGACACAACACAGAATTATAAGATACTTCAGAATTATTTAATGGGTAAATAAATTTATTTTCTAAAACAACATGTTACGATCTTTGAAATTTTCTCTATAAGTCACATAAAAAAGCAATGTCAAAGAATCTTAACATGTTGAAAACTTGGATCTGATAACACGTCTACTCTATATTTTTTTTTAACAAATGGACTGCTTTGTGATTACTAATTATAGCCCAAGCCATATATCCTCCTAGTATTTTGTATTAATCTCTAGCGTTAGTTTTAGGTTTTCTAATAATGACACCTTATGCCATGGCTATGATCGCTCTATCAGCAATATAAAAAAGCTTATGACTTGACCTATTTTCATAAGAAGATATGTATGCAAAGAAAATCTTAGAGGTTAAATAAGGAATAATGACAGAACAAAACATAACTAAGATCATCCCATCGTGTTCCTAAGATCTTATCAAAGTTCTCAATCCCATACAAGAAAGATATTAATCATAAAGAATAGTCTAATACTTTAATTCCTTTCCTTCTGAGCTTATTGAAAGCACAGTGCATCCGCTCATATATTGGCTGGTGAATAGACTATAATTCTTTGGTATAGGTCAGTACTGTACTGTATATATTCATCTTTGCATATATAAATAATCTTTTTGTTATATAAATACAAAGAAAATTGTAAAAGAAAAATAGTCAAATAATCTAAATGTATTTTCTCATTCTATATAAAATTAAACATTGAAACAATTTTGCAATAGGTTTTAATTTAAATGTTCCTATTGTTTTGTTTCTACAGCTTTTATACAGACTGTGGAGTAACATTACTAATGTGGTAGGAAATTGGCATTGGTGTATAGTGTGGCAATACCTGGCTCAAAATGTAGCAACTATTTATACTGTTAAACAAGGTCACATACACACAGCTTTACTACAGGTTTTCCATAACAACCGATTGCAGGTTTTTCACTGATATCCAAACTGAGATACACATGATCACATGACGCTTATGGACCAATGGAAAATCGCAGGTTCTTCAGTCTTGACATACACACAGCTTTACACCAGGTTTCCATAGCAACCAAGCTATTTATGACCTGTATGAGTCAATAGCAGTTTGCAGGTCCTTAAATATTCAGTCATATGATGTGTATCAGCCAATATAAGTTCACATTTCATTTACCAGGTTTCCATAACAACACAGCCATATATAGACTGTACCTATACTGTACTGCCATACTGGATGTCAAGTGTAAAACTGAAAACTGGCCAATTCTTATGGGGCCACTACACAAACAAAAAATAAAATATACCCGTGCGAAGTTGGGTCCTTCTGCTAGTACACTGTGTTCCAAATTATTATGCAAATAACATTTTCTCATATTTTCCAAAATTACCTATATGAATTGCAGTCATTGTAATTTTCCAGTCATCAACTATTCGAGTATAATTGAAAGGTTTTTGAACAAACTGCCTATGATAACAGTATATTTAAAAAAAAAAATAAACACTCAAAATGCATGTTTTAAATTATTATGCACAGCAGAATTTGCAACCTTTTCATTTTTATTAAGAACAAAAAAATGGTCATTGTGAAATTATAAGCATTAGCAGGTTATTACAAACTGAAATCAAACAGTTTTCAAGCCAAAACTTTATTCGAGGTGATGTTACATTTGCACATAGGACCCCTTGTTCGAAAGAAGCTTCTGAACTCTCTCGTCCATTGAATTTGTCAGTTTTTGGATGGTTTCTGCTTCAATAGTTTTGCATGAGGACAGAATACCCTCCCAGAGCTGTTGCTTAGATGTGAACTGCCTCCCGCCATCATAGACACTCCTTTTGATGATGCTCCAGAGGTTCTCAATGGGGTTGAGGTCAGGGGAGCATGGGGGCCACACCATAAGTTTGTCCCCTTTTATGCCCATAGCAGCCAGAGATGCAGATGTGTTATTTGCAGCATAAGACGGTGCATTATCATGCATGAAAATGATCTTTCTGCGGAATGCATGGTTCTTCTTCTTGAACCATAGCAGGAAGTGCTGTTTGAGAAACTCCACATACATTATGGAGTTCATCTTTACCCCTTCAGGGATCCTAAAGGGGCCGACAATCTCTCTCCCCATGATTCCAGGTCAAAACATTACTCCACCTCCTCCTTGTTGGCGCCGTAGCCGTGTTTGCATGGGGTGTCCTTCAACAAGCCATCCTCCACTCCATCCATCTGGACCATCGAGCGTTGCACGGCACTCATCGGTGAACAAAACAGTTTTGAAGTCAGTCTTCATGTATTGTTTGGCCCACTGGAGCCGTTTCTGCTTGTGTGCAGTGGATAGAGGAGGTCGACAGGATGGCTTACGCACAGCTGCAAACTTCTGAAGGACCCTGCATCTTGTTGTTCGGGGGGACGTTGGAGGCACCAGCAGCTTCAAAAACTTGTCTGCTGCTATGACAAGGCATTTTTGAAGCTGCTCTTTTAACCTGACGTAATTGCCTGTTGGAAAGAGTCCTCAATTTTCCCTTATCAGCACGCACACGTGTGTCTATGAATCAGCTACATACTTCTTGATTGTGCGATGATCACGATGAAGTGTCTTGGCAATGTTGATTGTAGTCATGCCTTGACCTAAACACTCCACAATTTGTTGCTTCTCAGCAGCCGACACATCCTTTTTCTTTCCCATTTTGGCTGAATATGTAGGCTGCTTAATAATGTGGGACAGCCTTCTTAAGTAGTTTTGCCTTTAATTGGACACACCTGCCAAACTAATTAGCACAGGTGTCTGCAATTGCTTTCAGTGATATAAAGAGCCCTGACACACATCACCATCAATGAGTTTAACTGACAAACAAAAAAATTCTTACCTTATCACTCCTAAACACTTTTTGCATAATAATTTGGAACACAGTGTATATATATAACAATGAGTTTCTGTCTGTCTGTTCTTTATGTGTGACCAAACAACTGGACCGATCTTCACCAAATTTGACACACAGGTACATCAGGTGTCTGAGAAGTTTTTGAAGTTTTTAGACCGGGTCTCAGCTCTCTAGGACGTACCGTTCCTAAGATACCGTAGTCACAAAAAATGACCTGCATTAACCAATAGAAGCCTGCAAGTCTTTCACTCATATTCCAACTGCCATACACACGGTCACATGTCCCTTATCAGCTAATAGAAGCTCGCAAGCGCTTAGTCTCCACAGGCACACAGCTTTACTCCAGGTTTGCATAACAACCCAGCCATTTGTTTTCACTACTGTAGCTCAGCTTTAAAGGCGCAGGGCGCTGAGGATGACACTGTCACACAAAGTCACATACACACAGTTTTACTCCAGGTTTCCAAAACAACCCAGCCATTTTCTTCACTGCTTTAAAGGGACAGGGCACTGTGGATGACACTTTTACACAAGGTCACATACACACAGCTTTACTCCAGGTTTCCATAAAAAACAATTGCAGATTTTTCATTGATATCCAAACTGAGATACACATAATCATATGACGCTTATGGACCAATGGAAACTCGAAGGTTCTTCAGTCTTGACATACACACAGCTTTACACCAGGTTTTCATAGCAACCAAGCTATTTATGACCTGTATTAGTCAATAGCAGTTTGCAGGTCCTTAAATATTCAGTCGTATGACGTGTATCAGCCAATATAAGTTCAAATTTAATTTACCAGGTTTCCATAACAAAACAGCCATAAATAGACTGTACCTATACTGGACTGCCATACTGGATGTCAGCATTCTTATAAATTGAAACGTATTTAAACTACACACAAATGACATACAAAATAGACCAGTGCCAATTCTTATGGAGCCACTACACAAACAAAAAATTAAATATACTCGTGTGAAGCCGGGTCCTTCTGCTAGTACTTTATAAAGCTCAAATGGTATTGAGGCAGATTTATTAAAATGATCTAAAGCAACCAATCACAATGCTTCTTTCATGTTGAGAAGCAGAATACAAAAAGATATCTGTACTGTGATTTGTTGCTATGGGCAACTAAGACTAAATTTTGCTTTTAGGCCATTTTAATAAATGTGACCCTTTGAGTAGAATATGAGGTTGGAATAACAGATGAATGGTATAATACACTTAGGCACAAACCTAATGTTGATAAAAAAAAGACACATTTCCCCCACAACTATTATACAGATGTTTGTCCTTCCATAGTTGTCCTTTTGTCTGTAAATGTCCAAAGACGTGTGCTGCAAGTAAAGCAGTTTTACTAAAAGCAACATTATCTCCTGTCCTGATACATTAAAATAAAGGGATATGCTAGCTTTCTTATTTGTGTAGCCACCATACGGGGGTGGAAGGAGGAGTGAATTACAGCTTTTGTTAGTATGTTGAGGTATTGAATTGAATCGGTTTCATGAGAATCTGCATTAGTTAACTAAACTGGAGATCAGTCGGTCACAATTGTATTATGATCATTACAAGGACCTTTGCCACCACGAGTCAAACCTGGGCAGATGTCAGGGTCTACTGGGCTTGGAGGAGAGGAGCAATGTGGTCTAAGTAAGGGTATATTATGTAAGGCATTCTAACATCAAATCACAAGCATTTCTTGGACTATGTCCAACAGTTAGTTAGACATTGTTAACAAAGCAAATAATGCTTTTATTTAGAAAACTAAACCATGTGCTTTCCCTATACCTGATGACTTCAAAGACATGTTACTCCCAGCTTTTATATATTCAAATATTAATATCTCATGAATGACCACATATAACACCAATAATGGACAAACATAACATTATTCAGATGTAATGAATAAACTAACTATAAAAACTATACTGAGACAAAACTTAAAGGAAACCCATCACATGGAAAATACAAAGTAATCTGCAGGGAGCATGTTATAGAGCAGGAAGAGCTGAGCAGATGGATATATACTTTAGTTTTGTGGCAATAGGTATAATAATATTCATTAATAAATTAGCAGAGTAATCACTATATTGTAAAAATGAAACTATTCATAATGTAGTAAAAATTAATCTATAGAAACTGTATTTTTCTATGCAAAAAAAAGCATATTTATATTATATCACTCTCTCCATGAAAAACAATAGCTGTCAATACTTGTAATATGATCTAATATTTAAGTGTGCGTCAGCTAAGTAAAACTTCATTATCCATGAAAAATATTGCCACTGGGATTGCTTTTAATCTAATATTAGTTGTAAAGCATTTTGTAATCTTGTGCACCATGTGGATAGTAGGGATGATCTTGAATTAGCATGCAATATAAATCAGCTTTACATTTTTATCGGATTATGTATTATTATTATTATTATTGCTTATAGCTGATAGTGTTACCTGTTTATTCTTTCTTTTGAAATAATTATTTGAAATATGGAAGAAGAACAGTAAATAATAACCATTTCCCTTGTTGGTACAAAACACTAATATTTGTTCTTATTATTATACTAGTGGTGATATTAGTGTTGTAGTAGACGGAAACAATGGAATTAAATAAACTATTGCAGAAGTTTGATAAGTTTTCTGTACTGAAAATTAACCTTATACAAAATTCAGCAGATGATATTGCTAATCTCATCATATCTGTTAAAGAGGTTTTCAAGGGAAGTTTCTATACTCACTTCCCCTGGGTTTTATTGTGAATGAACCACAGGTCATATGATAGAAACCAACGCGCTTAGTTTTATTTTCATTATTTACCCCAGAAACCTGTCGTGAATGATGCAGGGAAAGCACTCCAGCTATGAGCCAGTGTACATTTCCCTCCAGTCGGATGACATGATGTAGGGTGTGTCCTATTTATGAGGAAGCATACACCCTGTCATAAATGAGTAGCACCCTCCGCCAACTTAGGGGTTATGAAGACTTATAACGGACTGCTGTTAAGACTACCATTAATAAAATCTGCCTCAGTAACCCAATGACCTTTCTGTTCCTATACCTTATAATGTGAACAGTAATGATAGACCTTATATTAGGCAGGAAAGGATTAGTTGCTGGATGCATGCTGTGTGCTGTGTATTGAGAATTTGTTTTTATGGTGTTCACTCTGCAGCCAAAATGACATGTCATCTGTATTCTATGTTTCGGTACGATTCCGGGGATACCAAATTTATTTGGTTTTATTTATATTTTAACCCCTTAACAAAAATCAAAAATGTGCAAAAAAAATATTTTTTCTAAAAGTCGCCATATTCTGATACCCGTAACTTTTTTATACTTCCATGTACAGGGATGCCTAGGGCGTCTTTTTTTGTATGGCCAGGTGCACTTTTTAGTTATACCATTTTGGGGAATTGCTATTGCTTTGATCACTTTTTATTCAAACTTATATCAGAGACGAAACTGTGAAAAAAATGTAGGTTTGGCACTTTTGATTTTTTTTTTTTTCCCGCTACGACATTTACTGTACGGGAAAAATATTTTTATAGACTGGGCGTTTTCGGACACAGGGATACCTAATGTGTATGTGTTTCACAGTATTTAAGTACTTTTATATGTGTTCTAAAGAAAGGGGGGTGATTTGAATTTTTTATATTTTTTATTTTTTGAATATTTTTTTTACTTTAAAATTTTTATTTTTTTTTGCATTTATTAGACCCTCTAGGGGGTCTGATCACCAATGCAATGCATTACAATGCTAATGAATTTCAATGCATTGCAAAATAACAACACTTCTACTGCAGGCTGAATAAAGCAGAAACCAGGTGGCTACGGTGGCCACTCAGCTCCCGAGCGGCCGCCATATTTAAATACCCGACATCCTCCGTACTATTACGGCGGATTTCAGGAAGGGGTTAAAGATCCAACATCCATTGTACTATTACGGCGGATGTTGGAAATATAACAGTATAATATAAACTATATAAACTTGATATTGCCTTGATTGATCTGACCCATTGTTTAAAGGTAACATATCATTTTTCCCACACAGTGAACATCATAAAAACAAAGCCCATAAAAATACATTATAACTGCATTTTTTTGGGGTCCATGGCCAGGAAACTCTCTATATCACAATCCCATTGAGAATCTGTGTTCAATTCTCAAAAATCGGTTGAACAAACAAAAACCCAGAAATTGTGATAAATTTCAAGCACTGGCAAAAATGAGTTGCCGCCAGCTAGGATTTGGCCCAGAAGCTGATAGTCAACATGTCAGGGCAAATTTCAGAAGTCATAAAAAATTACAGACAAACTTGTTTGTACAGTATTTGTCAAAAAAAGTTTATAAAGGTATGAAATGCTTATAATTGTATCTCAATATATCATAGAAACATCTAACTAAAATATATAAAAACACTGAAGCAGCAAAGTATGTGAAAACCCAAATTTGTGTCATTCTTCTGACCAAGACTGTAGTATGCCATAAATGCCTGGTAAGTGGGGAATCCTCTAATCTGATTAGTATGCACATTGAAACCATACCTGCACTTGGAATCCACCCGCTCCACTAAATTCAAAATGACCCAGTTCACATAAACGGGTGTCTTGCTCTACTTCAGAGATATGAACTACTTGCATTTGGTTAGCAGTCAATCCTAGACATCTTGTCCACTTTATTTTCAGCAAAGTACTCCTGTATAATATGGTGTATAATATGGTGGATAAAAGTCCAAAAGATAGCAAGAAGAGCACAATGAGGTGCAACTCTTCAGTATAGATCATACTTCATATGGTGTTTTTGAGAGGTGCATCCCCTTTCTCATAACTTAAAGGGAGTCTGTCAGCAGTAAATTGGAGATAAACCAAATCCCAGTACCTTGTAGAGGTGATTCCACAGTTTCAAAATATACCTCTGTTATTCAGCTTTGGAGGCCCATTTTCATGCAAATTGTCCATATGCAAATGAGAGGCAAAGTGCTTTGAGGGGTGTCTAAGCTTACCTAGCCTTTAGTCTCAGCTCTAGATTGCCAGACAAAGCACTTTTGCATATGAATAAAGCAGTGTTTTACATGAAAATGGGGCTCCAAAGCTGAAAAACAGAGGCATATTTGGAAAATGTAGACTCATCTCTTCATGGTATTTAGATTAGATTTATAAATGATTTGCATCTGACAGACTCCCTTTAAGGATGTATTACCATTAGAGACATTTATAGCATATTGACAGAAGACAGTTTCGAGGGGTGGCACATCCCCTTCCCCCAGTAAATTTTTGTCCCGATGGTTGGAGACTGACAAAACATTATACAGGTGAAGGTTTTGTATCATTGATCTATAGACTCTTTATCGATATGGCATTGTTCAAGAACTAGGTCGATCATGATTAAAGAAAACACCTGTAGATGCTGCCTTGATAGGAAAGTGCCACAAATATACCCCTTTTTGTAATGTATTGCAGATAGGCACAAAAGATAATTAAAAAAAATGTTTACACATTAATGCAACTATGCCTCTAATGTTCAGAATAGTGAGCTTCCAGAATAGGTTTTAAGACACAGAAAGTACATACAGTGTAACAAATGTGACTTAATGAGAAACAGAGGACAAAAGTGTCTTTGATAATTTTCTTTAATAGCATTGTAATATCTTAGTGAGATATCTCAAAATGTTTTAAACTGGTTGTTAGAAGAAATTTACTGTGGGAGTGATGTATTGAATTAATGGAAACATCATGTCAGAAATGGATTCATTCAGCATTTATTTGGTGAGGTCACCTTCCCTTTGAAGAATGATACTCTGGATGAAACATTGACCATTGGTAGGAAAGGGTAATTGAAAATGATGCTAAATTTTGAAGTCACCTACTTTATTCAAGGTTGTTAAATTCCACTGCAGACAACATATGACTCAAACTACGGACATTAGCGATGACGGACATTAGCGATGACTGTAACACTTGCTGTTATCTGCAGTGCTACAATTACATTTTATTTTGCACTGTTAACAAGTTAATGTCAGATTGTCAGTATTGGTCCCTATTCTGTTTATTACATGTAATAGTGACCTTATAGAGAAAGGGTACCCAACTACTTTTTTTCAAGTAAAGGTCTAAGCTCAGCAGAATAGCAGCTGAACATAGAGATTTGTCTGACTGTAAGACACACCCCAAGTTTAGACATGAAAAATTAGGAAAAATATTTCCTAATGTGGCATTATACTGTACGCAGGGGGCACTAATGTGGCAATATACTGTGTGGGGGTCACTAATGTAACATTATACTGTGTGTGACAGTACTAAGGACCATTATACCGTGGGTGGGGACATTAAGGAGCGTTATACTATGCATGGGGGCAATAAGAAGCATTATACTGTGGTGGAGGCATTAAGGAGTATTATACAGTTGGTGGGGACACTAATTAGCATTAAACTAAGTTGGGGCATTAAGGAGCATTATACAGTCGGAGGGGGCATTGAGGAGCATTATACTGTGGGTGGGGGCTTTAAGGAGCATTATACCGTGGCTAGGGTAATAAGGAGCATTATACTGTGAGTGGGAGAACTAAGGAGCATTATGCTGTGAGTAGGGGCATTAAGAAGCATTGTACTGTGAGTGGGGGAATTCAGCATTATGCAGTGGGTGGGGGCATGAAGGAGCATTATACTGTGGGTTGGGGCACTGAGAAGCATTGTACTGGGAGTGGGGGCATTAAGGAGAATTATAAGGTGGGTGGGACATTATGGAGCATTATACTGTGGGTTGGGGTACTAAAGAACATTATACTGCATGCTCTTTTGTACCCATCCCCCACAGTATAATTCCCCATTAGTGCCCTCCAACAGCAGCCAGGAGGAACATTGAGCTCCCACCTGCTGCCTGCATAAGGGCCCTCACATGTGAAGGAAGGAGGGATGATTAATAATACCTGCTGCCACAGCACTAGTGCAAGGGATCAGGGCTTGGGGACAGCGGGTGGGAGATGAAGGTTTCTCCCAGCTGCTTTCATAATGAAAGAGGCAGGAGGCAGGGGTTGGGACAGCTGGCGTATCCCTGTTATAGAGGGATTGTACAGTAAAATATCAATGTTTGCAGCTGATACTAAACTGTGTAAACTAAATATCCCAAAGAAGGGCAGTATTCTGTTACAAATAGATCTGGAAAAATTGGAAACTAAGGCTATTTTCACAAGATTGAGGTGCAAAACGTCCGTGAAAAACAACAATTTTTCACGGGCCTTTTGCACCCAAGGGGCACCCTTTTTCACAGATTGCCCATGCATTTCAGTTTATAGAGGAATCCGTGAAAACGGACAAAAATATGACACAACTTATATTTTGAAGGTCTGTTATAATGGACCATCAAAATAACAGTCATATGAATACCCCCCATTTGCTGTTATTGAATTTAATGCTGCTCTGCAAAGTCCGTTAAAAAAAGGAAAGTCACGCGGCCATTAATCACTAATCGTGTGAATGCAGAGTTTAGCAGAGAAGTGGCAGTTGAATGTTTAACACTGCTAAATGTAAAGGTATGAAGTTTGGGAGGGAAATTACATGTCAAAATGAAACACTTAGTAAAATTGGCATGGAAAGAACTTAATTATAGCAACCAGTGTCAGACAGCTGCTTCCAAGGCAGATAATATCACAAGATGCATGAAAAAGGAGAATATGTACAGTGGGGAAAAAAAAGTGTTTAGTCAGCCACCAATTGTGCAAGTTCTCCCACTTAAAAAGATGAGAGAGGCCTGTAATTGACATCATAGGTAGACCTCAACTATGAGAGACAAAATGAGAAAACAGATCTAGAAAATCACATTGTCTGATTTTTTAAGAATTTATTTGCAAATTTATGGTGGAAAATAAGTATTTGGTCAATAACAAAAGTTCATCTCAATACTTTGTTATATATCCTTTGTTGCCAATGACAGAGGTCAAACGTTTTCTGTAAGTCTTCACAAGGTTGGCACAAACTGTTGCTGGTATGTTGGCCCATTCCTCCATTCAGATCTCCTCTAGAGCAGTGATGTTTTGGGGCTGTTGCTGGGCAACACGGACTTTCAACTCTCTCCATAGGTTTTCTATGGGGTTGAGATCTGGAGACTGGCTAGGCCACTCCAGGACCTTGAAATGCTTCTTACGAAGCCACTCCTTTGTTGCTCTGGCAGTGTGCTTGGGATCATTGTCACGCTGAAAGACCCAGCCACATTACATCTCAATGCCCTTGCTGATGGAAGGAGGTTTGCGCTCAAAATCTCACGATACATGGACCCATTCATTCTTTCATGTACACGAATTAGTCGTCCTGGTCCCTTTGCAGAGAAAGAGTCCCAAAGCATGATGTTGCCACCCCCTACCCCACAGTAGGTATGGTGTTCTTTGGATGCAACTCAGCATTCACTCTCCTCCAAGCACGACGAGTTCTGTTTCTACCAAACAGTTCTACTTTGGTTTCATCTGACCATATGACATTCTCTCAATACTCTTCTGGAACATCCAATTGCTCTCTAGCAAACTTCATACGGGCCCGGATATGTACTGGCTTAAGCAGGGGGACACGTCTGGCACTGCAGGATCTGAGTCCATGGCGGCGTAGTGTGTTATTGATGGTAGCCTTTGTTACATTAGTCCCAGCTCTCTGCAGGTCATTCAGTAGGTCCCCCAGTGTGGTTCTGGGATTTTTGCTCACCGTTCTTGTGATCATTTTGACCCCACAGGGTGAGATCTTGCATGGAGCCCCTGATCGAGGGAGATTATCAGTGGTCTTGTATGTCTTCCATTTTCAAATTATTGCTCCCACAGTTGATTTCTTAACACCAAGCTTCCCAGTCTTCCCAGCCTGGTGCAGGTCTACAATTTTGTTTCTGGTGCCCTTTCACAGCTGTTTGGTCTTCATCATAGTGGAGTTTGGGGTGTGACTGTTTGAGGTTGTGGACAGGTGTCTTTTATACTGATAAAAATTTCAAACAGGTGCCATTACTACAAGTAATGAGAGGAGGACAGAGGAGCCTCTTAAAGAAGAAGTTACAGGTCTGTGAGAGCCAGAAATCTTGCTTGTTTGTAGGTGACCAAATACTTATTTTCCACCATAATTTGCAAATAAATTCTTAAAAAATCAGACAATGTGATTTTCTAGATATGTTTTCTGATTTTGTCTACCTATGTTTGAGGTCTACCTATGATGTCAATTACAAGCCTCTCTCATCTTATTAAGTGGGAGAACTTGCACAATTGGTGGCTGACTAAATACTTTTCTTCCCCACTGTAGATACACGTAGTAAGAACATACTGTAGTTTTACCACTTCACAAATCACAAGTCAGTCTGCACATGGAGAAGTTTTAGGTATTAGTGCGTAAAAAAATACATAGTAGGCAGGTTCAACCTAAATAAATGGAAATGCTAAACTGCAGTAGCCAGAAAGATTATGAAAATTAGGGTTATTTATTGTACGAAAAATATTGCTAGGTGGTAGGCTCAGACTGGCCCACAGATGAACAGGTGAATTCCTTGGTGGGCACCTAAAGCAGGTGGTCGCTCCAACTCAATCTTGCATGGCATAGTACACTCATTATACTTTATCCAGATACTTATACACATCTCAACCAGGCTATGTGTCAGTATAATACATTTAGTAGATTATTTAAAAAACGACTTTGTATATTTGTATATACTGTAGACTCATTGGATAGCTAAGAATACATCTTGGTGCAGAGTTAGGCCAATAAGGATCCTTCCTCCCTGGTTTCCAGCTACTTAATCACACTGCAGGGGCCCCAATCACCAATCATCTTGCAACATCTTGCTGCTGCCTGATGTCTGCTTCTGTGTGGGCACATGTCCATAGCTTTGATCTAGAGCCTAGAGGGCTCTAGATCAAAGCAAGAGGCAGGCAGTAGACTACTAACAAGATAGGACAGAAAAAATTAGAGGCAAGGAGTAAGCAGCAAGCTACTGCTGAAAAAATGTATGTAGCTGTATAGTGAGTCCCTAGAATGAATTTTACTGGTGGACCCTAAGCATCCCATTCTGACACTATTGAGGGGTGATCTAACAGCCATGTGTGTTTGCCAAGATCTATTTATACACAAAGGTGTATAACCAGGGTGTATCCTTTATGCCTAGAGACAAGAAGGTTGCTTTACCTTAATAGAATGGGGTTCTTTATGGTAAGAGTAGAGAGACTATGGAAACCTTTGTCAGAGGAAGTTGTCATGGTTAATTCATTTTAAGTGTTTAAAAGGGATGCAGATGTCTTTTTGAGTGTAACAATATTATAAATGATTGGGCAGATTTACTAAGAATCTGCTGAAGTATTTTGGAGACAAAATTCACAAACCTACTTTAATAGTTGCAAGTGTCATTTTTATGTTGCCTTCACCAATTTTCAAAATGTGGATTGGGCTGGATGTGGGTGGTCCCCCCACTGTCACTGTCATTTATGCACCTTTTGTGGCATATATGGCATAGATTTCTTTTGAGGTACATGGCCCTGTGGATTCAAGACCAGGCCTGAACCTCATCAAGAATCTGGTGATGTCGCAGCCATCATCAAGACCAGCATGTGATACGCCTCTCTTGATGAATCCAGCCCACTGTATACTGGATTACTGGAGTTTTTTGATCCAGAGTTTTATTCTAATTGCCATATTTTTGTGTTGGGAAAGAATTTGTCCCCTCAGAAAAATTCAGAAGGAAATTTTTTGCTTTACTTTGTTTCCCCTAGATTAATGTTACAAGATAATAGCTGAATTGGATGAACTTACATTATGTCTTTTTATCCTCAAAATGTTATTACAGTAGATGGTGTACTATATAGAATTGTATTCACTATACCTTTATCAAGCTGATTCTGTTAAAGGGGTTTTGAAGGCTAAAAATAGTGATGACCTATTCTAATGATAGATCATCCACATCAATGTGGGTCTGACTCCAGACACCTCCACTGATCAGCTGTTCTCAGAGAATGTACACAGAGAATGGAGCAGGTGGTAGACAGCTCTGTTGTCCATGCAGTGGTCATATTGGGTTACTGTAGTTTAGCTTTCATTCAAGTAAATGGGAGCTGCAGTAACCTGGTTTGTCACTATTTTTAGCTCAGAAAAACCCTTTAAGTCTTTTCTTTATAGACTTGGTGGAGTTGTTTCAAAAGACAATTCTTAACCCCTTATTATCATAAAATCAAAATAATGTCTGACCTAATCTCCCATTACACCTTTATTTTTGCTGTCCTGTCTGGTCCTCACACATTAGTCTCCCTGATATTGCCTGTGCATCTATCATGCTCTGAAACTTGCCTCCTCAACTGGTTAGACTCTGCCCCACCTTCGAAAACTTCAAAAGCAACCTGAAAATCCAACTTTTAGAAAAACCTACATACTTCAAATACATTGCTGCCACTGTCTGACCATATCAGCAAATACTACCCTCATCCAATGTATGCTTTCACCTTTCATTGTAGATTACAAACCCTCATGGACAGTGTCCTCTCTCCCTCTGCACTAGTCTGTCACTCATTTCTGGATGTGTCCACACATAATTCTCCAATTTGGTGATGGATTCTAATTTGTCTTGGAACCAATCCAGAACAATATTATATCTTGCTACCAAAAGCCTTGAAAGACTGCAATTCAACTCCCCTACCGAGTGGTCACAAATATATAAATTAGATAGTTAGCATATAACTATAACATCTTCAATTCATGATTTTATAACTTGATTTGTATCATATGTACTGTATGACATATGATTTATTCATTATCTTTAGTAACCATGGTGTCTTGGTGCTTATCACTATTAGCTTGCAGTACTACGGTAGGTCCTGAGTTTGAATCTGACCATGGACAACATCTGTATGGCGTTTGTATGTTCAACCTATGTTTGTGTGGATTTCTTCTGTGTTCTCCAGTTTTCTCCCACACTCCAAAAGCATACCTATATGTCAATTGACTTCCTATCAAATTGACTCTAGTCTGTGTGTCAGAGATAGCAAAATTAGATTGTTAGTCCCAGTTGAGAAAAGAACTATAGTGTTAGATGGCAATTTCTGTAAAGTCATGCAGAAAATATGGGTGCTGTATCAGAAATATAAATGAAGAAAAAAATAAACCACATCCTCAATGATACATACAAAACTACATATCAGGGAAATAACCAAAAGTCTAGCAACAAAGAAAAAACAATGATAAGGAAAAAAATCTTGGTATAAGCCATACAAGAGAAACAGGACAATGTAATCATGCAAACATTTTGGCAAACAATGGTCCACTCTGACTGCCATTGAATAGTAATAAATGAAAGAAAGGAAATTTGAGACAAAGCTGGACTCTGCAATCGCTTTAAAGCATCTGTAACAGTCCAACCAAAATACTATTAATACGTGTGTCAACACAATGCACCAACTTCATAGTGTGAATGCATTTGAACAGTTTAAGAAATGGAATGAAGAATTTCCTCCGGGACAGACTTTTCTTTTTTCTCAGAGATTCTTCATTATGCTGGCATTGTGATACTTCTATTTTATTTGTGTAAAGATTAAATTGCACATCCCTCACAGTGCTTTTTCTGCTCCAACTGTCATAGGTCATTGACCTTCATGGAAGTGAGATAATAGATACACCGACTGTTATTTGGGTTGGCAGTGTTCTTCCACAGTCCAGTACTTCTCTATTGTTATATTTTGAAAGCAATTAAATAAAAACTTGATGAAACAAACCTAAGTTTTGTACTGTATTTCATAGTTACAGAAACATCATTTAATACAAGTAATTAACCAGCATAAATTAAAATCAGGGATAATTCCAGATGTCTTTTAGTATTTTCTTTTTCAATTAATTTGAGTTATAATTTTTTTTTTCTTGTGGATGCTCAAACACACACACACACACACACACACACACACACACACACACACACATACATACAGTACAGACCAAAAGTTTGGACACACCTTCTCATTCCAAGAGTTTTCTGTATTTTCATGACTATAAAAATTGTAGATTCACACTGAAGGCATCAAAACTATGAATTAACACATGTGGAATTATATACTTAACAAAAAAGTGTGAAACAACTGAAAATATGTCTTATATTCTAGGTTCTTCAAAGTAGCCACCTTTTGCTTTGATTACTGCTAAGCAGGGGGACACGTCTGGCACTGCAGGATCTGAGTCCATGGCGGCGTAGTGTGTTACTGATGGTAGCCTTTGTTACGTTAGTCCCAGCTTTCTGCAGGTCATTCACTAGGTCCCCCTTGTGGTTGTGAGATTTTTGCTCACCGTTCTTGTGATCATTTTGACCCCACGGGGTGAGATCTTGCATGGAGCCCCTGACCGAGGCAGATTATCAGTGGTCTTGTATGTCTTCTATTTTTTAATTATTGCTCCCACAGTTGATTTCTTCACACCAAGCTGCTTGCCTATTGCAGATTCAGCCTTTCCAGCCTGGTGCAGGTCTACAATTTTGTTTCTAGTGTCCTTCCACAGCTCTTTGGTCTTCACCATAGTGGAGTTTGGAGTGTGACTGTTTGATTTTGTGGACAGGTGTCTTTTATACTGATAACAATTTCAAACAGGTGCCATTACTACAGGTAATGAGTGGAGGACAGAGGATCCTCTTAAAGAAGAAGTTACAGTTCTGTGAGAGCCAGAAATCTTGCTTGTTTGTAGGTGACCAAATACTTATTTTCCACCATAATTTGCAAATAAATTCTTTAAAAATCAGACAATGTGATTTTCTGGATTTGTTTTCTCATTTTGTCTCTCATAGTTGAGGTCTACCAATGATGTCAATTACAGGCCTCTCTCATCTTTTTAAGTGGGAGAACTTGCACAATTGGTGGCTGACTAAATACTTTTTTCCCCACTGTACATACATGCATACAGTGGGGAAAAAAAGTATTTAGTCAGCCACCAATTGTGCAAGTTCTCCCACTTAAAAAGATGAGGCCGGCCTGTAATTGACATCATAGGTAGACCTCAAATATGAGACTCAAAATGAGAAAACAAATCCAGAAAATCACATTGTCCGATTTTTTAAAGAATTTATTTGCAAATTATTGTGGAAAATAAGTGTTTGGTCACCTGCAAACAAGCAAGATTTCTGGCTTTCACAGACCTGTAACTTCTTCTTTAAGAGGCTCCTCTGTCCTCCACTCATTACCTGTAGTACTGCCACCTGTTTGACATTATCAGTATAAAAGACACCTGTCCACAACCTCAAGCAGTCACACTCCAAACTCCACTATGGTGAAGACCAAAGAGCTGTGGAAGGACACCAGAAACAAAAAATTGTAGACGTGCACCAGGCTGGGAAGACTGAATCTGCAATAGGCAAGCAGCTTGGTGTGAAGAAATCAACTGTGGGAGCAATAATTAGAAAATGGAAGACATACAAGACCACTGATAATCTCCCTTCATCAGGGGCTCCATGCAAGATCTCACCCTGTGGGGTCAAAATGATCACAAGAACGGTGAGCAAAAATCCCAGAACCACACGGGGGGGACCTAGTGAATGAACTGCAGAAAGCTGGGACTAACGTAACAAAGGCTACCATCAGTAACACACTACGCCGCCAGGGACTCAGATCCTGCAGTGCCAGACGTGTCCCCCCTGCTTAAGCCAGTACATATCCGGGCCGTCTGAAGTTTGCTAGAGAGCATTTGGATGTTCCAGAAGAGTATTGGGAGAATGTCATATGGTCAGATGAAACCAAAGTAGAACTGTTTGGTAGAAACACAGCTTGTCATGTTTGGAGGAGAGTGAATGCTGAGTTGCATCCAAAGAACACCATACCTACTGTGAAGCTTGAGGGTGGCAACATCATGCTTTGGGGCTGTTTCTCTGCAAAGGGACCAGGACGATTGATCTGTGTACATGTAAGAATGAATGGGGCCATGTATTGTGAGATTTTGAGTGCAAACCTCCTTCCATCAGCAAGGGCATTGAAGATGAAACGTGGCTCAGTCTTTCAGCATGACAATGATCCCAAGCACACCGCCAGGGCAACGAAGGAGTGGCTTCGTAATAAGCATTTCAAGGTCCTGGAGTGGCCTAACCAGTCTCCAGATCTCAAACCCATAAAAAACCTTTGGAGGGAGTTGAAAGTCCGTGTTGCCCAGCGACAGCCCCAAAATATCACTGTTCTAGAGGAGATCTGCATGGAGGAATGGGCCAACATACCAGCAACAGTGTATGCCAACTTTGTGAAGACTTACAGAAAACGTTTGACCTCTGTCATTGCCAACAAAGGATATATAACAAAGTATTGAAATAAACTTTTGTTATTGACCAAATACTTATTTTCCACCATAATTTGTAAATAAATTCTTTGAAAATCAGACAATGTGATTTTCTGGTTTTGTTTTCTCATTTTGTCTCTCATAGTTGAGGTCTACTTATAATGTCAATTACAGGCCGGTCTCATCTTTTTAAGTGGGAGAACTTGCACAATTGGTGGCTGACTAAATACTTTGTTTCCCCACTGTACGCACACACATACACAAATACACACACACACACACACATGCACACACTGTAAATTTGAAATTTTGCAGGGTGTGAAACCACCTGGTGACCCTGGCATTTCTCTCCTTGGCACGGCACATCCATGTGAGAGGGGAGTGATCAGTGACAAGTTTAAAGTGTCGGCCCAGTAGGTAGTACCTCAGGGATTCCAGGGCCCACTTAATGGCTAAACACTCCCTCTCCACAATGCTGTAGTTCTTTTTCAGATGGTGTAAGCTTCCTACTCAGGTAGGTGACTGGGTTTTCTTCACCACCCACCATTTGGGACAGCACTGCGCCTAACCCCACATCAGAGGCGTCAGTCTGTACCACAAATTCTTTCTGAAAGTCAGGTGTGACCAAAACTGGCTGTTTACAAAGAATTGACTTCAACTCCTGGAACGCCCCCTCAGCCTCTTCACTCAACTTGACCATTACGGAACTTGTTCCATTAGTTAGATCTGTCAGCGGAGCTGCAATAGTTGCAAACTTTGGGATGAACCTGTGATAATACCTGACAATTCCCAGAAAAGTCCTCACTTGTTTTTTATTCAAGGGTCGGGGCCAATCTTGAATGGCCTCCACTTTGTTAACCTGGGGTTTTATCACACCTCTTCCTATTATGTACCCAAGGTACCTGGCCTCTTCGAGACCCAAATCACATTTTTTGGGGTTGGCTGTTAAACCGACAACTCGGAGGGAATTTAATACGGCCTGCAGTTTTGGTAAGTGACTTTCCCAGTCCGTACTATTAATGACAATGTCATCTAGATACGCTGAAGCGTACCTTCGATGGAGCTTGAGGACTCTGTCCATTAACCTCTGGAAAGCTGCTGGAGCCCCGTATAACCCAAACGGCATCGTCACATACTGAAATAGACTGTCAGGGGTGACAAATGCAGTTTTTTCCCTGGCCCTCTTAGGGAGCAGCACCTGTCAATACCTGGCATGTCCCAACCTCTTGATTAACTCATCGACTCTGGGCATCGGGTAGGCATCAAACTTTGACACTTCATTCAGCTTACGGAAATCATTACAGAACCTTATGGTACCATCTGGCTTAGGAATCAAAACAATGGGATTGGACCAGTCACTCTTGGACTCCTCAATGACCCTAAGTGCCAACATATCTTTAACCTCTTCAGATATTGCTTGTCTATGAGCTTCAGGTATCCGGTATGGTTTTAGATTAACCCGTACCTGCGGCTTGGTGACAATGTCATGTTCTATCACATTAGTGCGTCCAGGCAACTCAGAAAACACATCATTATTTTTGTGTAGAAACTCTTTTGACTCCTGTTTCTGTGCCTTAGATAGAGACTCTGATATTTGTACCTCGGGTGAAGCTTTACCAGGAGTCTTTACCCTTTCAGTAGTAACCTTGCTAGGGGTACCTACTACTGCCAAAGTTTCCCTGTCCTTCCAGGGTTTTAGTAAATTTATATGGTATATTTGTTCGGGCTTCCTCTTGTCCGGCTGGTATACCTTATAGTTCACTTCTCCCACTCTTTCAGTAATTTCATATTGTCTTTGTCACTTGGCCTGAAACTTACTTTCTACCATGGGAAACAATACCAACACCCGATCACCTGGACTAAAGGTCCTAAGTTTGGCCGTTCTGTTATAGACACGGCTCTGAGCCATTTGGGCCTGCTCCATATGTTCCTTTACAATGGGCATTACTGCTGCAATTCTGTCCTGCATCAGAGTAATGTGTTCAATTACATTCCTGTAAGAAGTTTGCTCTTGTCCCAGGTTTCCTTAGCTATGTCTAGGAGATCACGTACGTGTCTACCATACACCAACTGAAAAGGGGAAAAACCTGTGGAGGACTGGGGTACCTCCCGAATTGCAAACATTAAATAGGGCAATAGGCAATCCCAATCTTTGCCGTCCTTGCTAACCACCCTCTTTAACATGCCCTTAAGGGTTTTATTGAACCTCTCCACTAGGCCATCTGTCTGGGGGTGATACACAGAGGTTCGCAGGTGTTTGATTTTCAGGAGCTTACACATTTCTTTCATTACTTTGGACATAAAAAGAGTCCCTTGGTCAGTCAGGATCTCCTCGGGTATACCTGTCCGAAAGAACATATAAAACAGCTCCTTGGCAATTAGCTTAGAAGAAGTATGTCTCAAGGGTACGGCCTCATAGTATTGTGTAGCATAATCTAACACCACTAGTATATACTGATGCCCCCTAGCAGACTTTACAACAGGACCTACCAAGTCCATGGACACTTGTTCAAAGGGTACCTCTATAATGGGTAGGGGTACCAAAGGACTCCTGAAGTGGGACACAGGAGCTGACACTCTGGGCAGGAGTTACAATACTCCTATACTTATTTAGCAATTCCTGGCCAATAGAAACGCTGTAGAATGCGCTCTTTGTTCTTTTCGTACCACAGGTGTCCTCCTAACACATGCTTATGTGCCAAATCTAGATTTTTAAACTGACGCCATCTATTAATGGCCTAAAATCAGCATATACTCTACTCTTATGTAATAAAATGAAAGATCTCTTGAATACATGAATCTGCTTAAGGTTATGATGAATCTTTATAAGATTAATACCTTCATATAATGAACATGGTATGTACTGAATGTGAATCATGCATTTGTTGAATATAACTTTATTAGTGTCCACACAAAGGAGTGGTCTGACCATCCAAGAATTAAGGATATTTCCCACAAATAAACAGCTGGAGAAAAGCCTAAAGGTCCCTGTTCACAATGCTTAGAGAATCTGTCACTTCACTATGCTACACTAATTAAAGGGATTGTGCAGGACTTCGAAAACATGGATGCTTTCTTCTCCTGAGGAAGTGACATCATGTCAGCTGGTCACATGGCCATGCTGCAGCTCATTCTCATTCATTTAAATGCACAGAGAGGTGGCATTGCCATGTGACCAACGGATGTGAGGTCACTTCCTGAGAAAGCAGCCATGTTTTTGAGTCCTGCACAACCCCTTTAAGGGTGGCATATCATTCTACAGGTGTGCTGGGCCAGATGTTAAGAGCAGTTGAGCAAATTTCTAAGAATAGCAAACCTATAACTGTGCAGCAATCATGAGCCAAGCATTCACCCAGCCTTGATATGCCCTTATGAGTCCTCAATGGAAGCCACTTGCTAATAAGCTGCTGTTATTTAACTTTCAGTCTGCAAATGGTAAAGATGTGTGTATAGAGTCAGCACAGATGTACATGAAATAAAATATCTAGGGTTCTGTGTTCTAGAGCTGTAATCACACTGTATGCTACCAAATGGTGATGAGATGCCATTTTGTGGTACCTACAGTGTGGAACTAGGGTGCCTCAGGCCCACCAGTAAAAGTCATTCTGGGGGCCCACCATACAACTATATGTCTGACACTTGTTCCTAAAATGTTGTCAACATAATTTTTTTTTTCCATAGTAGGTCCTGTCAATAGCCTGCTGCCTGGTGCTTCCCTTGAAGTAGGGCCTGTTCAGCATTGTGAGATGCAGACAGGGACGTAACTTGAGGGGGTGCAGAGGGTGCAGTCGCACCAGGGCCCAGGAGCCTTAGGGGGCCCATAAGCACTGGTATCAGTAATGAGATTGCAGCTTCCATCTGGCCCATAAGCCAAGGACACCCACAGATTACCCTAACCACACTAAAGTTGATTAAACTCCTTAGCAGCCGTAGCCATCACTATCAAGAATTCGCTGTAGGGATGAGGTGGAGGGCCCTGGACAAAAGTTTGCACCGGGGCCCACAAGACTTTAGTTACACCACTGGATGTAGATATGTGGCCCGTGCAGCAATAGACCTCAGGACAGAGCAGGAAAACTCTGCCAGATGATTGATGATGGGGCCCCTGCAGTGTCCCTGAGATGCTGTATGATGAGTATCTGTAGGAAGTACAATGAGTGCACTGTGCCAAGTCTGGGTGAGCTGGGACCTGCTTGGCTCAGGGCCCACCAGGGAATTCACCTGTTCATCTACGGGCCAGTATGAGTCTGGGTATATATGTTTAGTTTAGCTGTTATTACTGATTTGGGGGGACTGCATGAAAAAAACTTGGAATATGGAAAGCGTCAAGTGTCATGGCATCAATATGCCCCTTGTGACCACTGAGGCCCAATCATGATGTTACCCAGGAGGCCAGAAGCGGACAGAAGAAGACCCAGAGAGAGGTCTGGATGCCATGAAAGGTCCAGAAGAGGTGAGGGAAAGTGAGTATAACTGTTTGTTATTTTTTTACACCTCCCCTGGGCCTCGACCTATTATACTCAGGGCTCTGAAGAGATCCCAGAGTAAAATAATTTCACTTCCGATTCCATCCAAATAAATTCGACCCGAAACAAATCTTTGGGCTGAACTGGCCGAACCCAAAATGAAATAAATCTTCAGTAGTTTACCCATGTCTGGTACAGATGTGCCAGAGTACAAGAGTCCCAGTATACTGTATAATAGGTCTGAGAGCCCACTCAATTGAATGGGAGAAGAGCTGCGATAATCAGGAATGGTCACTACATAGTTGATGGAATCTCGTCTGCATCCAGCTCTTCCACTGTATAGATCTAGCACCCAACTGCAGCTTTGAATAACTGACCAAGGGGGGTGCCAGCTGTTGAATAACTTCCAACAGATCAGATATTGATGACCTACCCAAAGGATGGGCTATTAATAAAATGCCTGGAAAATACTTTTAAACTTCCTTAAATGTGATGATTTGTTCCCCCACAATGTTTATGGAAATGCTGCATTTACAAATATTTCATATGAATAAGAAATTATAATGTAGTAAATATATAGGATGCATAGTATATAAACGTATGGTCAAAATATTACAGTAATAATAATAATAATAATAATAATAATATGTGACCAACTACCATCCAACATACTAAAGACCTAGGACCAAATGGGTTAAGTGGTTATTGTGGCTGGCAGTAGTGATCATTGTATAAGTGAGAGATGTCAGAAATGATAAGTGCACATGTAAGGCTTCTCATTACGTGAGGTCATGTAAGTTTTATAGAAATCTTATAGAAAAATACCACCAAGTAAATAACTGAAGGACACATTCTGTGCACTTTGTGTGCACGTATGTTTCTACATACACTATGTGTGTGTGAGTGGGGTGCTAGTTGCTCTTGAATCTGCATATCCTCATCCAGAATGAGAAACATTAATTATTTTTCTATATATAATTGAGTTGTAGTTGCTTTGTTTGCATCGCTTTTCCAGATGTTAAGTTACATTTACTGACTCTGCTCCAGTGAGATTAAAGCAGTTTATTATTCAGTTCAAAGTCATACTGCTGTTTGAAGCAAAGTTGGAAGTTGTTTTTTTCCCTCTGAGTGTTCCCTTGAGTTCCTAACATGAAAATGTCCTTCTCAGTGCTGTGATAAAGCTGGTGAAGTACAGGGGACATGTTTCTCTAATCTGTAATATGAATCTCATGCTTTGTTTTCCTAGCATTTGTTGCTATTCTCTTCTCTGTAAGCACGTTTATCGAGGTCTACCAAAAGCCCAGAAGCACATAGGTCAGAGAACAGCATTTTGATGGATTATGGGATTGTAACTGTCCCTGCCAGCTGACAGCTTTTATTGGCTGGGAGGATGAGCCTGTAAACCTTTATATAATTATAGTATTAAAGCCACTGTGCCTCTGTGTTGCTGGCGCTTGTTCAGGGATCAATATGAAGATAATTTCAAAAATGAATAGTAAGTATTGATCGTCCCTTGGTGGAGTCTTATCAGTGTCTAAAGCAGAGTACTGTAGATTATAACTTCAATGTCATTTATGATGATATGATACGTATTGCAGAGTAGCAATTTAAACAAAGAGGTGTTTTAATTCACAATGGATTTTTTTCAGTGTGATGGGTAATAAATCACAATCTGTGTAATTTTTAGAAATGAACACATGTTGGCAGTAGTAGTAGGGCAGTTCCTGAGAGATCTGAAAATGACCAGTGAGGGCAAATATCAGCAGAGATTCCTTCTGAATGATTGGCCCTTAGTTGATTCTGACATTCAGATGACCTTGGGGCCTCTGCAACCAGCTGCCGGTTAATTTTCTTCACTGAGGACATAGTGTAACTTTCTATCTGCCTGCCAATTACCTGACATTTCCAACTTATCACCTTATATTTTTTAAGATATTGGAAGCACATCTCCCTTTTGGCATTTAAACCACAGGTTTTTTTTTTCTTTCTAGAAGGACAAGTATCATATTATCTTGCTGTTTGAAAAAAAAGAGCTGCTGTGCAGGCATATACTGAAGCATCATGTGTGTAGTTAGTTGACCAATAAGAGGAATAACAGGGAAATGGTAATATACAAATAGAGTTCATCTGGACTTGTTGATCCTGTTGTTTCTTTATACAAGTGCAGGTTAAAACAGTAATTCAAAATATTCTGTAACTTGTAATATTTTGTAGGTTTAAATTGTTGTACTTACACATGTTACAATGCATCATACTTTACAATGACATATTTATAAATACATTTTGATTTAGCACTTGTTTCATTGTTTTGCTAATATGTTAAAGGAGTTTTCTACTGAAAACATGACATTATCCAACCAAGTCTGTAAAATTGGCATGAAAAATTACTGCTCTGTACTGTATTCTCCACTCACACTGATCATTGGGCAGATTCTTTGAGAACTTATGCCATTTTTTTGCATAAAATAGTCCCACGTTCCACTTTTTTTAAAGTGGAAAGCGGTCGGAGGCATAAATAACAACAGAAATCTGGCTAATTTATGATGAGCATCCCCCCATTTGTACTGTAGTTGTTTTTATGTTTTTGTACAAAGCATGTTCACTAATAAGGGTATGTCCATATACTCACCACTCACCGATTCCTTGCACCTCAGGTTTCTTTGCTTCCTGCGTCTCTTCTCCTCTATACTTCCTCATGCCTCTTGACACAAAGGAAATGCCTGGAGAGGCCCCTTAAAGGAATCCCCTTTAGGCTAAACGCCCACATAGTGGGCTTCAGCAAAAAGTGCTGCAGGAAAAACCACGGTGGCAACACATAGCGGTTTTTCCCGCAGCGCTTTTCACAGAAAGTCCATTAATCTTATAGGGATACTGCTGGCGTTTCCATAGGTATAATTGACATACTGCGATTTCCAAAACAGCAACGGTTTTGGAAATTGCAGCGTGTCCGCTGCACATATTTTTCTGCAATGTGTGGATGGGATAAGGTGCAGGGACTGTAAAATGTCACAGGTTATTCAATAAGAAATTATGTATAGCCTTGTATGCACTGTGATATACACTGTATTTTTTCTTGGCATTTTTTAAACATTTTCTTCTGGCATTTTTGCTTGTTTGTCCTGTTTGAAAAAAACACCATGTTCTAAGTCTGGCTCTTTTCAGGCATTTCCCTGTAGAAAAAAAAAACATAAAAAGAAAAAAAAATTAAATGGTCTTTTTTTTTAAAGAAAAATAAAAATGCCCAGATAAAACTACAGTATGTGTGATGGAAGCCTTAGAACAATGTTTCCCAACAAGTGGCATTGCATCCATTGTTGATTCTCTAGTCCTTCATGTGCAGCTATGCAGATGTTAGCAGCTAGAGGTACATTACTATTGTGCATTAGCATTTATGGAACATATTAGTAGTAGTTGTTGTCATCTCTTTTAATCGCCTTTTAATATTTGGCCTGTCTTAGGCTAAGGCCCCATGTTGCAGAAAAGCTGCTTTTTTGTTGCAGAATTTGCTATGTTTTTTTAACCAAAGCTTTTTGTTATTAGCCAAAGTGTTTTTTTTAGCCAAAGGAATGAATTTAGCAGAAGGGAGAAGTGCTTCCTATATATTTCCCATTCCTGCTGAAGCCACTCTTGGCTATGGCTCAAAAAAAAAAAAAAAAAAAAAAGCAACAAAAAGCAGATTTTCCTCAACATGGGGCCTTAGCCTTAGCACCATTTATCAAAATTAGAAGTGTTATGTGACCTACCAAAGGTATAAGGACTCTTAGACAAAAATTGCATAAATGCAGAAACTCATACAATACAAATTTATTGTTCAATATTATAGCCTGAAAATATTAATTTCTGTAAAATACTAGCTAGAATACCAGGCATATGTTTTTATTACTTTTTAAAAAATTATATATTATATTACTTTTGAAAAAAAGTTTTGTTTCCTTATTTTCCACTAATTTAAATATGTTTTTCTTGTACCAATTACTGTCTTTATTCCAGCTGCAGCAAAGTACTGTAAGATTATAGATATTCAATAACACATATCCATGTATCTGTCCTAGTCAGGTAAATTAGCTCTCTTTCAAAAAAGAAAGCTATGCCTCTAGTGTCATCTTTTTAACATTAGGTATCCCATAATGCTATGTTCAACCTTTTAACTGGCCTTGAAACATGACTAGGGTATAAGACAAATCAAACACTCATCTGCAGACTGCAGTTTTAGGGTGCTTCTTCCTCAACAGTGCAGTATAGAGAATAGGGTGGTAGAGAGAAAGAACAAGTAGAGTCAAATAGACATAAGTAATCTTACAGGCAATGCAATTCTCCTCTAGAAAAAATGAATACAATAGTAACTAAGTAACTATCTTTCCAAAAAAAGAGCACTGTGCCTCCAGGTAACTATTATATAACCTATATGACTCTGAAGTTAATGTTTTGCATTAGAGAGATAGAAAGGTGTTAGAGTCCTATGAGCGCTCAGAGTAGCATACACTACATTTAAAAGCAATTTATGTGCACTTTTGTGACCTGAAATTTTGATCCAAAGTGACCAAACCCAAACCAAATCTTAAAAGGTTTGCTCATTTCTAGAGAGCAACTATTTTGGGCTGATTTGGATTACATAGGTATACTGCAAGGCTCGTTTTTTGGAAAGAGAACTTATTTATATACTTTTTGCCAGTGGAGCATTGCATGGCCTATAAGACTCCTTATACCTAAGTTACACTTTCTTGCAGCACTTTTAAACAAGTGATCCTATTTTTTGAAAGTCCCAGAAAAGAGTAACTAATATTATATGACAATATATTTGCATTATGTATGAAAATTATAATAAGAATAAAAACTTGCTAAGGCTGGGTTCACATCTGCGTCTGGTATCCGTCCGCTTGCAAACTGGTTTAAGAGAAAAACGGTTTGGTATAAAAAGGATTCCAAATGGTTACAAAGCAGATACCCGAATCTGTTTATTAAGGGTGGGTTCACACCTGCGCTTGCTGTCCGTCCGTTGCCAATCCAGTGAAAATCTCGGCGAACTGGATTGGCATCGGATACAGACCGGTCAGCGACGCATTGGTTAAAAACCCATTCATTTGAATGGGTTTTTAAAGCAATGCGCGGGTGTGCGCTTACACCCTCTGCGCTACAAATCCTTTTTTTCGTCGGAAACAAAGTCGGACATGCAGGACTTCGTGTCCGACGAAAAAAAAACGGCTTCACAGCGCAGAGGGTGTAAGCGCACACCCGCGCACTGCTTTAAAAACCCATTCAATTTTTAGTTCTACTTTTCTCTCCACACAAAAAAGCGGAAACCAGACGGAAATGGCACAAACTGATACATGTGGATTACTTTTAAAACCCATTGAAATCAATGGACCCAGATAAGCTCTGTAGTTATGGGCAGGAGGATGTATTCCTCTTGCAACTGGGGCTAAATGTACCAGGCTCAGTTACAGGGGAAATCAGCCTCCCCCACAAAAAAAGTGATCAGATGTCCCCAAAGGTATATTATGACCTTATGGGGACATAATGTAAAAAAATAAATATATAAAAAATTGATAGAAAAGTTAAAAAACTGTAAATAAAATAATTAAATAAATAAATAAAATAATACGCCAATAAAACACCCTTATTACAGGTTATAGATCCACCCCTGACTACACCATAAAAAAAAAAAAATAAATACCGTAACGGAGAGTAAAAACTATTTTAAAAATTTTTTTTAGTAGCACTTTGTGTTATTAAATTTAAAAAAAATGAAAAACAGACACGTTTTCCCTCCTCTTTTGTTTATATTTTCCCGGATATAAAAAAAATTAAAACACATGCAAAAATAAAAACAACATAAAAATAAAGCCCTATGTGTCACAGAAAAAAGACGCAGAAATTAGTTGAATAACGCAAATGATAAAAATGTTACAGCCCTCAAAACCGCACAAACAAAAAGACCCAAAAATGAGTCTGGTCTGGAAGGGGGGTAAAGCATCTGGTATGGAAGTGGTTAAGAAAGGTTCCAGTTGGGACCAAAACATTGCCTTATGTTAGCTTCACACCTGCGCTTTGGTTTCCGTTCGTCGGGTCTGCTTGGGGACCCAAAGAACAGAAACCTAACCCGCTTAAAAAGCAGTTACCTGCAGAGACCCGCAGATCTCATAGACTATAATGGGTTCCTCTTGGCTTTTGCCCGAAACTTTTCTCTCTGCATTGTTTAAACGGGTTCAGGGACAGAAACCCTGAACGGAATAGAGGCGCAGGTGTGAACCTAGCCTTAGAATAAAGAGACACTAATCATTTGATTTTTGGAGTGCTGCGGTTTTGACTAGTTTGTATGTACTGGGAGTGGCCGTCTTCCCAAGAGGATTTGCACCCGTACCTTGCAGTACTGCTGTGCTGCTTTGGACGTTCCTTTATTATTTACTGAAATAGCTACAGCATCTGAAAATTGTGGTTATCACTCCCCAAAAAGAACATAAATATTACTGTAAAACTTGCTAAATTAGTTTATTTTAATCCTAGTGAACTACAGTAGTCACCTATATTCAATATATAGTTGTGGGGAACATATTTCGAGCATTCATTCGGTGCTCACACTTTTTACAAGGATTTATTCCAGAGCAGCAGTAGCGGTAGTTTTGTTACCACCACACTCTGATGAACACATTTATAATCAATGCAAATTATTGAGTTTTACTGCTGCATTATTTTGATGCTATAATGTGTTGCTTTGCAGTTTGTTTATGCATTCATTATTTATTCATATCACAAGATTAACAATGGTGTATAATGCTGTCAGCAAAACCAGCACAAGTTTAAGCCATATACCACCCCCATTTGTAGATTTTTACTTAAAGCACATTATTTTGTCCTGTTATACATATGCTATGAATTTCATTCTAAACAAATGGAGAAGAGTTTAAGGACACTGCCTGAAGCATGCCATGTCCTTTAATTGCCATTTACATAGCAGAAGAATCATTAATTTCTAATTCACCTATTATTCACCCTCTTTAGAATGCTATGTCAATGTCAGTTTTGGGGCAATGGAATTAATGCAGTCTCTGAATGACTTCAGAAAGCAACCATTGCATTTTTCTTCTTCATGCTTTTTGACCTTAGTTAGAAAGTATTTAGACAAAGAGAAGCTTAGGGCTCTTGTTTATATATGATTTATGATACCACATTAACCCTTCATTGACCTAGAAATACAATAATATTAAAACAGTTTGACACATGGAAAATCAAAAGGCCTTTTATTGAAAGTACTATTGTCCGCATCATAAGTTTCCTCAGTGTGATGGCACAGTTACACCATCAATTTCCTATTACTATTGAACGCAGTATTGAAAAACCAATGGACAGAATCTTTTGTCATTTCTGTTCCAGTGACCAGAAAATAGCTCCAAATAAGACCTTTAATTCATATCACTTCAGGCACTTCTAAGCATACCGCCTGAATTTAGAATTTGTTACACAATTGAATAACAGTACTATGTAAAAATAAATCACACTAGTTACTTAGAAACATAAAGGTGATGGTTCAAACAGGAACAAAATCTGTATATTTATTTTTCATTATTTGCGATCAAGATATTTTTCTGCTATATTTTATAGAGAATCTTCTTACTCTATTATTGTGCTAAAGAAAATTCAATACTGCGGTCCAAATATGATTGCAAGTACTTTCCTACAGACAGTACCTTAAATGTCTGATGGTGGGGATTCCAGAGACAAACTTCCAATCTGCAAGTTGACATAGACACTTGGTTTCATAACTCCCATATACTTCAATGGAGAGAACAATTTGAGGTGGTGACTAAATTCAGCAGGAAACTACAGTAAATGGAAAGAAAATGGAATATAAGCAAGCATTGATCTTTCAGAATAAAAGAAACATTTTGCCAGCTACTGTCAGAGACCTACTGTCACAGACCTACTGTCAGAGACCTTGGGTGCCTGTGTAATTGTGATACATCTTGTGAATATGAGGTTATAGATTTCATTAATACTTCAGTTTCTTGAATTAGATATTAATATTAGTAGACACTAATTCCTTCTTTAGAAGGAATGGAAAGCAGTGTTCAACAATTTACTGTTTCACCTATAGATTGTCATCTTATACAAGGGATATATGGCACCGTTGTCACAAATAGGTGGATCCTTAAAAAAAATTATCTTCAACTACATAAAGGAAGACCTTAAGTACTGTAAATACATTAATAATAATACTCTAATATTTAAGTGTACCTTTAAGAGATTGCGTGGTTGAATAAGCGCAGATGCTGATGTGATTATAATTGTTTATTACCTAACAAGTTTATAGGCACCCAAAGAATTTGTAACAATGAGGGAATCTATTAAGATTGGAGTTTGCTACACTAGTCTTAATCCAATGTCTCATTGGTGCTAAACTCACCAGAATTATGAATAGGCTCCGGCCTCTTAATAATTTTGGTGCATCTGGGAGAGGTCCCATGGGAAGAATTGAAAGCGATGTCAGTCATGGCCCTGCCTTGGGCCTGCCTTGATCCCTGTTCCACTCTGTCCACTCTCTTAAAAAGTGGTAAATGGGGAGCAGAAAGAACAAAGTGGTGTATCTTTGATGCAACTACGAGCCATGTGCCAAAGATGTACCACATCCAAGACAGTTTTCTGCTGTAGATGAAATAGTAAATTCCACCCAATGTATTTTATATTAAACATATATAATCTATCACTCTCAACTTCTGTTTATCTAGTCATCTGTCTTTCTCTCAGCCAGGAGGATGTAAAAGGATGCATTATTTATCATCTGCCCATATAGAAATTAGTCTGAAAAGTGAATGATGCTAATAAACATCATAAAACACCACATTTTGAATAGTGCATTCTGCATGATATACTGTAGCATAAATGCCAGATAAATGTGGATCCCAATTGTAGGGAAACAAAGTAAGCAGAACTTGACTGTTTTGTTATCTTCTATAGATTTCATATAACTCATGATGCCAATGCAGTATAGTGCCTGGAAAGGCTAGCAAAACCCTTAATATGCTACAACTCATAATACAGCCACTAGGTGCCTGCACATATATATATATATATATATATATATATATATATATATAGTACTTTTCTAGATAGA
This sequence comes from Leptodactylus fallax, assembly GCA_947044405.1. NCBI lineage: Eukaryota > Metazoa > Chordata > Amphibia > Anura > Leptodactylidae > Leptodactylus > Leptodactylus fallax. Next base: position 17,003,266 of record CAMRHE010000002.1, read on the forward strand.
ATATCATGAAAATCTGGTCATCTTGTTAGACACATACATACATTTCTGCAACAGTGTAATTAACGTGGTGTCAAGCTCAGCTTTGCTACATATGTTCCTTGATATGTCCATCCATAAAGAAAGTTAAGGAAGGGCACATGTCTTCTTGCAATAGCAAAGGCACATCTATTCTTGGTGTTGAAGAACCTGACTATATAAACACACAAAATATTATATATTGCATACAACATCAAACATATCTAACTGTATAATTCAAAAGAATCAAATTATCCAACATCTACGGGTGAATTAAGTAAGTGTCAACATATATTATTCTACAGCGTATTAACATTTTTCCCCAGAGGTGTATCTTAATTAATACCCAGTTTTGATGCCAATCATGATTAAAGGTATTAATTACTTACTGTATAAGATGTAACAGTGTTATATGTGCTAAGCATTCTGCTAAGCTTTCACGATATTGAAAGAATCTATATTCTAAGGATTTGAAAACATGTCAGACCACCTAAATTACATATTGATTAGGTTTAATTGCATTCCACCCATCAGTATTAGGTTTGAAAATTCATAAAAGAGAAATAATGTACTCTTTGTGGATGATTACTTCTGGGGCATTTAAATGAATTCCATCACTTAACCCCGAGTTTAGACAGATTATTGAGTCTTTTAATATAACTGGTCAAAGTCCAATGCTGTAGAAAAACAGTTTATAGCTTTCACAAATAAATAAGTAAAACAACAACCATATAAATTCATATAGATTTTCTATGCGGAGAAAATAGCAAAGTTTGCATTAAAATACACATCCATTTTCAGTAATTTGTAAAACAGTAAGTATTAATCTTATGAGTTCTTGTTGTTATAATTATATGTCTTATGCTATAGTCTGCTGTGGAAAATTAGCTAGGAGATTTGCAAAATCTATTACGTAAGCAGCATAGGCAACATTTACAGACATCATTCACTCTGGTTTTGTAGTAGAAAGAATCCACATTAGTTGTGTTGTCTGCCATTACCGACCCTTTAGACAAAGCTAAAATTGCATATACAAAGTGACTCTATTGCCATATCTAGAGCACAAAGAGCTCCCAGATACTCTGGCAAACTACTCTGTTATTTTTTTAAATATATCAAGTGTTAAATCTATTATCGTCTATTTTTGAATAGTAATTACATTTCATTTCTTTATTTTATTAATCAGTAGTGCAGGAGAGGGTAACAAACTTTGTAAAATAATTTATTAAAGGGATTCTATCATTGGGGAAACAGATTTTTAGCTAACAGTACGTTGTAATAGCCTTTAAAAAGGCTATTAGTCTCCTATCTTTCTTTTCTTCATCAGTGCCGCCCTTTTCTTCATTTTTCATATTTTCTGATTATGCTAATCAGTCTTCTGGATGCACAGGGGGCGTTCCACCAGCCTGCAAAATGCACAGGGGGCGTCCTATGTGCGTCCGTCAACTGCAACTGTATCATCCTTACCACTCATTACATACACAGGTGAATTAAAGGAAGTCTGCCACCAACATAATCACTTCTAAACCACTTATATAATGTTGTAGGGATGGTTTGTGGCAAGGTAACCATGCATTTTTTGCTTGCTCAGAAATTCAGCTTTTTTTGGTCCAAATGCAAATGAGCTTTTTGGTTCTTGTTTAATTCCTGCAGCTAAAAAGTCACTGCAGGCAGATATTTAATTTTGTTGAACAAGCAAATTAGCTTATGTATGTATATTATAGATGAATTTCTGTGTACATACAGTAATGGAACATTGCTGAGTGGAGCTGTACTGTAAAATAGCTGACCAATATGTACCAATCATTTTTCATATTCAAGGGTTTACAGCAATGGTTCTCAATCTGTGGTACATGTACTCTAGGAAATACACCAAGTATGTGACTGCCACAGGTGCATACACAAGCAAAAGGATTTGCTTTGTATATATTGTGTGCCAATCCTTCCCCACTTGAGATTGGGAGCACGGTCTGTCACATGACAGATACCCAAATGGCTTTAAAAGGTTGAGAAACATTGATCTAAAGTGTCCTGCATACAGCATTGGATTGGTCCCCCAAAATATTAGGAGATCCTCCAGAAAGAAAAGAGCCCCAAATATCAGGTAGAGACGTAGCAGCCACACATGGCACTAGTGCTAAAGTATGTCTACCATCTAGAAAGACACCAGGAAGACACCATGAAGGCCACATGGTAGGTGAGAAGAAGGGAGCTGTTACAAATTTAGTATTGGGACCCAAAAGCTAAGTTTTCCAGAGCTCAGGTTCTGACACAATAATGGGCAGTGAATGTGCAGCAGAAGGCAACTTCATTTGCTGTAATTTTGAGCCAATCACTTGCCATATCATATCATATAATGTATAATAATGTATACTAAAATATACTAACACTAATGTATTGTAGTAAATAGTAAAGTCCCTTGACTTCTATTACACGCTGCCTTCGGCCTATGGCAGCGCATAATAGAGGCATACTAATGACAAGCCTGGGAGCCTTAAATAGGCTCCCGGCTGTCATGGCAACTGATCATCACCCTCCGATGAGAATCCGGGGGAGGCGATTGGTCAAAGATGGTGGCACCTATGGCACCTGCACACTTTAGATATTATGTTAGATAAACATAAAAGTCTTAACAGCTGCGATCGGTGTCGGCGGGTCCTGACTGTGTAAGGTTGTGAAGCAATACATCTGTAGTAACTAACTTTGGTCAGTAGGTGGCAGCAAAGTAAGAAACTGCCCATAAGTATTAACCCCTTAAGGACACAGCCCAAAAGTGCATTAAGGACCAGGCCTTGTTTTTCAAAACTGACATGTGTCTCTTTATGTGGCAAGAACTTTGAGACGCTTTAACTTACTCAAGTGATTTTGAGATTGTTTTCTCGTGACACATTGTACTTCATGTTAGTGGTAAACACTAATCAATATTTTTGTATTTATTTATAAAAAAATAGGATATTTGATGGAAATTTGGAAAAAAATCGCAATTTTCAAAATGTGAAAGTCTCTGCTTTTCAGACAGATAGTCATACCACCCAAATACATTAATAAATATTATCTACCATATCTCTGCTTTATATTGACATCATCTTTTAATCGTCCTTTAATTTATTTTGGATGTTAGAAGGCTTAGAAGTGTAACAGCGATTTTCAAGATTTACAAGAAAATTTCCCAAACTAATTTTTTAGGGACCACTTCAGTTCTGAAGGGGATTATAAAGGCCTATATATTAGAAACCCCCCATAAATCACCCCATTTTCAAAACTGCACCCCTGAAATAATTCAAAACAGCATTTGGGAAGTTTGTTAACCCTTTAAGCATTTCACAAGAATTAAAACGATATCGAGGTGAAATTTAGACATTTCATTTTTTTCCACTAATCCCTTCATTTAGCCCTAAATTTAACACATTCACAAAGGGTTAAAGGAGAAAATGCATCTCCCAGTTTATTATACAATTTCTCCCGAGCACAGAAATACCCCACATGTGGGTGTAAATTGATGTTTGGGCATTCGGCAGTGCACAGAAGGAAAGGAGTGACACTGGGCGTCTGAAAAGCATTTTGCTGGAATAGTTTTCAGGTGCCATGTTGCATTTGAAGAGCCCCCAAAGTACCAAAACAATGGAAACCCCCTAAAAGTGACCCCATTTTGGAAACTACACCCCTCACAGAACTCATCAATGGGTATAGTGAGCATTTTGACCCCACAGCTGTTTCACAGATTTTACTAACACTGGGATGTATAAATGAAAAATTACTAAAACGTCACTTTATCCCCAAAGTTTTCATGTTCACAAGGGGTTAAAGGAGAAAAAGGACCCCATAGTTTGTTAAACAATTTCTCCTGAACACAGCAATGCCCCATATGTGGTCATAAACTGCTGAATGGGTACATGGTGGGGCTCAGAATGGAAAGAGCGCTATTTTGCTTTTGTAGGGCAGATTTTGCTGGAATAGTTTTCAGGTGCCATGTTGCATTTGCAGAGCCCCCAAAGTACCAAAACAGTGGAAACCCCCTAAAAGTGACCCCATTTTGGAAACCACACCCCTCACAGAACATGTCAAGGGGTATAGTGAGCATTTTGAACGAACAGCTGTTTCACAGATTTTATTAACACTGGGACATGAAAATGAAAAATTTCTTTTTTTCCAATAAACTGTCAATTTAGCCCCAAATTTTTCATTTTCATTTTCACAAGAGGACAAAGGAGAAAAAGTTCCCCAAAGTTTGTTACACAATTTCTTCTGAACACAGAAATGCCCCATATGTGGTTGTAATCTGCTGTATGGGTATAGAATTTATCTAGGGGTATAGTGAGCATTTTGACCTCACAGCTGTTTCGCAGATTTTATCATCATTGGGACATAAACATGAAAAATTACTTTTTTTTCCAATAAACCGTCTATTTAGCGGCATATTTTTAATTTTTGCAAGTGGTTAAAGAAGAAAAAACACCCCACAGTTTGTTACACAATTTCTTCTGAACACAGAAATGCCCCATATGTCATTAAAATCTTCTGTATGGGAACATGGTGGTGCTCAGAATGGAAAGAGCGCTATTTAGCTTTAGGAGGGCAGATGTGGCTGGAATAGTTTTCAGGTGCCATGTCGCATTTGCAGAGCCCCTAAAGTACCAATACAATGGAAACCCCTCAAAAGGGACCCCATTTTAGAAACTACACCCCCCAAGGAATGTATCAAGGGGTATTATCATTTTGAGCCTAAAAATGCTTCCCAAAAATTAATGTACAAAGTGAAAATTGAAGTTTTTGAAGAAATATCCAATTTCAGAATATGTTGCGGCCACTTTGTGGCATCAGAAACATGCACTCCTAAAACTATTAAGTGGGCTATCCCGGGGGAAAAAAATTATATATGTGGGTGTAACCTGCTGCTTGGGAACACAGCAGGGCTCAGAAAGGAAGGAGCACTGTGTTTTTTTAGCTTTTGGAGTACAGATTTAGAGGGACTTTCTGGTCGCCATGTTATTTTTGCAGAGCTCTGGAGGTGCCAGTAAACTGGAATTCCCCAAGAAGTGACCCCCATTTTGTAGGGGCGATTTTAGGGTCTCTGCAAATGTGACATGGCGTCCAAAAACCAGCAATCTAAATCTGCGCTCCAAAAGCACATAGCGCTCCTTCACATCTGCACCCTGCTGTGTGCCCAAATGACAGTTTATGCCCACATGTATGACACTGGTGTACCCAGGATAACATACTTAATGCCATATGTGGGTATAAACTGCTGTTTGGGCACAGCCGAGCACAGAAGGGAAGGAGCGCTATTTTGGTTTTTAGAGCACAGTTTGGTTTATGGACACCATGTCACTTTTGCAGAGCCCATGAATTGCCAGTAAAGTGGAATCCGCAGACTTGTGACCCCATTTTGGAAACTACACCCTTCAAGGGATTCATCAAGTGGTGTAGCGAGCATTATTAACCCTTAAGTGTTGCATTCTTTTAATTTCCAGAAATGAATGCACAGATGATAATGAAAAGTTAAAAATAACATTTTTCCATAGATACGCCATTTCAGTGCCCGATATGTTGTGCCCAGCTTATGTCTGCAGAGACACACACTCCAAAAACTGTTAAGCGGGTATCCCAGGCACAACAGCTTTTGGAGCGTTCATCTCTGATACAAGCCGGGCACAACATATTACGCACTGAAATGACGTATTCCTGGAAAAATTGTCATTTTCACCTTTCACAATCAGCTGCGTATTCATTTATGGATAATAAATTATAGCAAAACTTGGGGGTTAAAAATGTTCACTGTACCCCTGGATAAATTCCTTCAGGGGTGTAGTTTCCAAAATGGGGTAACATGTCAGGGGATTCCACTTTACTGGCGTTTCAGCTCTGCAAAAGTGCAATGGCATCCAAAAACCAAACCGTCCAAGCCTGTGCTCCAAAAACCAAATAGCGCTCCTTCCACTCTGTGCCCAGCTGTGTCCATACAGCAGTTTATACCCACATATGACATTAAGTACGTTATTCTGGGTACGACAAGTGTAATACATGTGGGCATAAACTGCAGTTTGGGCACACAGCAGGGCTCAGAAGGGAAGGAGTGGTATGTGGCTTTTGGAGTGCAGATTCAGATGTTTGGGATCTGGACGTCATGTCATGTTTGCAGAGCCTGTAAGGTACCAGAAAAGTGGATTCCCCAAAGGAGTGACCCCATTTTGAAAACTGCACCCCTCAAAGAATTTATCAAGGGGTGTAGTAAGCATTAGTATCCCAGACGTGAATACACAGCGGATGAGGAAAAGTGAATATGTAAGCTGTGCGGAGTGCATTGGGAACACCAAATTCCCTACTATTTCCCCAGTAGTTCCTATTATTGGGGAGGTCACTCTGGGGGTCACTTCTGGTTTATTTTCCCTCATAAGCTCTAAATCTGGGGTGTCCCCTGATATCTGCTCACACAGCTTATACATTCCCTTCCTGACGCAGCCAGTTATGTTCTAAAGATTTGGCGATTTTTGGGGTTTTTGTCTTCACATTGTACGAGCTATATTTTCTTTATTTCTCTGGTGATGTAGCCATATGAGGGCTTGTTGTTTGCGGGGTGAGATGTATTTTGTAATGGCATCATCTTTGGGCGCCTATAACCTATTGAATAAATTTTATTAACTCTTTCTTGTTGGATTAAAAAATACCCCATCAATTCTGACACTGCGTTTTACCTTTTAAATTTTTCACCATGCAGCATAAAGCATAAGTAACATGTTACCTTTTTTCTACGGGTCGGTACGATTACGGAGATACCTCATTTATATTGTTTTTTTTATGCGATACTAATTTTGCAGAACAAAAACCCATTTGGGGACATAAATTAATTGTTTTTGCATCGCCATCTTCTGAGATGCGTAACATTTTTATTTTACGGTTTACAGAGTTGGTTTAGGGCTTATTTTTTGCAGGACAACCTGTACTTTTTATTGGTACTGTTTTGGGGTACATATGACTTTTTGATCACTTTTTATGGCATATTTTGTAAGGTGAGATGGCAAAAAATCATTACTTTTGGCGAGTTTTTTTCCGTTTTTTTTTCTCCGACGTTCACCGTGTACATTAAATATTGTTTCAGTTTTATTGTACAGGTTGTTACGGACGCGGCGATACCAAATATGCATTGTTTTTATTAATTTTTAGGTTTTTTTTTATATAATTCATTTTATATAGCAAAAGGGAATTTTTGGGGCTTTATTCTTTTATTAATTTTTTTAAAACACTTTATTTTATTTTTTTTCACTTTTTTTTTACTTTTTCATGGGTCCCATTAGGACACCTGAGCCAGCAATGCTTTGATTGCTGGCTCAGCACTGTAGACTGCAAGACACGAGCTTACAAGTGTCTTGCAGTCTATACAGGAAGTGAGGCTATGCAGACGCATAGCCTCACTTCCGCAGGTCTCGGCAGGATCAACCAGGTAGTGGGGTCTCCAGGCAGCCTGGGGTCACTGAGCAGACCCCGGGCTGCAGGTTATAGGTATCGGCACCCCCCGATCTCGCCGCGGGGGGTGCCGATTGGAGCGGTCATGTTTGACCGCAGCATCCAAGGGATTAAAACCTCGGATCGGAACTCAGTTCCGACCGGGGGATATGGAGCAGGGTGTTAGCTGTCAGTTACAGCTAACACCCGGTTCCGATGCCGCCCGCTCACATAGTGAGCGGGCGGCCGCCCCAGGGCGTATTAGTACGCCCTGTTGCGCTAAGTACCAAGCGCACAGGACGTAATAGTACGTCCAATGTCGTTAAGGGGTTAATGTCATTAATGTAAATATTGTTCTAGGGTTCAAAGTCTGATTATAGATAATTACTGTAACTTACTGTGTTGGACTTCTACAAGTATGGCAGTGTGCTAGGATTGCAGTTTTGATGCCTCCCACTGGAGCTAGGGAACTGCATCATCACCTAGCAGGAAACAGGAAGGGAGGGGTGGTGTGGAGAAAGATCTGAAACTAAAACCTGAGGTGTGCTGGGGTGGGGAGAGCTTTGTGCTGGATGGAAGCCTGAGCTAAGCTGACTGCAGGTGAAGTCTTGGTGCTTGTGGAGGACTGAGTTCTAGGTCACAGTGACCGTGGTGCTGGCTGAGGACGGAGTCAAGACACCCCTGAAGCACAGAAGATAAAGGGGCTACGTAAAGTAAAGGCCTCAAGGACTTGTGAGTACGGCTTGGCCGCATCTACATAGACCACGTGGTGGTAGTTATATAAGGGATTCTTACGCTGACACCTTATCTTTGGAGAGACTTTTAAGTGTTGCACTACAGGGAGCTGGAGCAAGGCCTATAACTATATACTTAGGGTACACCCCGACGAGGGACCGATCCAGGAAAACCGCATTCTTAAAGGACTTGAATCCATTACCTTTTTAAGTAATTGTGGGAACTAAGGAGTATAGTATTAGTTTGCTGCTGTTCCATAGCATTTTGTATTTTTTCTCTCTGTTTATACCTTGATGCATATTTTCCCAGATCTCTCTTCATTGCTTCACTCAGTAAACATTGTTCTGGGAATTAAAATGGTGTGTGTGTATGTGTGGCATCGTGTACCTGCTGAACCTGTGGGCCCAGCCCTTGGTCCTCTTTTAACTGTATTATACAGCCAGCATTCGCCGTGCATGGAGAAAGCTCAGCTCCTGACTCCTCTCTATACATCCCCATGTGACCAAGGAAGTTCTATTATGCCCTTGGTCATTAAGGGGTTACACAACACTTTACAGAAATTGTCGGTCAATGACCTTTATAGGACTCACAATCTAAATTCGCTATCTGTATGCAGGGTCGGCGTTGGGGGGGGGGCAAACTGGGCAATTGCCCAGGGCCCCGTCCCCAAAGGGGCCCCGGGATCTGGAACCTGATGTTACTCCGGATCCCGGAGTCAGGCCCGGACAAATCAATAACAGAAAGGGACCGCAAGGCCCCTTTCCGTGGTGAGTAAAAATAACAAACATTTTTACTCACCTGTCCTTGGCATCCGACGTCATCTTCTGGCGTTCCGGACATCACCGCTGAGGCCAGGCCTCAGCCTTAGCGATCACGTGGGACGTGCTGACAGCGTGCCTCACGTAATCGCTGAGGCCCAATCACAGGCCGCAGCGGTGACGTCCATAACGCTTGACGTCAGCCGCAGAGAAGAAGAAACCAGCGCCGGCGGGGATAGCGGAGCAGCGTGAGGAGGCCCAGCAGAGATAAGAACAAGGTGAGTATAACTGTTTGTTATTTTCCCTTACCTCCCCCGGGCCTTCGATTATTATACTCTGGGGTCTGAATAGACCCCAGAATATAATATAATAATAGCACTGTGGGGCCACTGTGGAGCATTATACTGGGGAAGGGGCCCTCTGGATAGCATGTTATATTCTGTGGGGCCTCTGTGGAAAATTATAATGTGGGGGGGGAGCTCTGGAGATAATGTTATATTATGTGGGGCCACGTTGGAGCATTATGCTCTCCAGAGGGGCCCCCCAGTATAATGCTCCAAAGTGGCCCCACAGAATATAACATGCTCTCCAGAGCCCCCCCCCACTTTATAATACTCTATAGAGGCCCCACAGAATATAACATGCTCTCCAGAGGGCCCCCTCCCCAGTATAATGCTCCATAGTGGCCCCACACAGTATAATATGCTCTCCAGAGCCCCCCCAGTATAATGCTCCATTGTTTCCCCCACACAGTATAATATGCTCTCCAGAGGGGCCCCCCCAGTATATTATACTGTTTTGGGCCACTGTGGAGCATTATACTGGGGGGGCCATTTATGGAGCATGTTATACTGAGTGGGGTCACTGTGGAGCATTATTCTGGGGGGGCATCAGCAGAGCATATTATATTGCGTGGCGCCACTGTGGGGCATTATATGGGGGAACTAATGAGCATTATACTAGGGGGTCCTCTGGGGAGCATATTATACTGTGTGGGGCCTACTGTGGAACATTATACTGGGGGTACGCTCTGGGGAGCATAATATATTGCGTGGGGCCACTGTGGAGCAAAATACTGGAGGGGGCACTGTGGAGCATTATACTAGCGGGGGCCCTCTGGGGAGCATATTATACTATGGGCCACTGTGGAGCTTTATACTGGGGGAAGGGACAGTGTGGAGAGCCTGTTATACTGTGTGGGGCCACTGTGGAGTGTATTATATTGTGCGGGGCTTTTCGGGAGCATATGATACTCTGTGGGGCCATTGTAGAGCATTATACTGGGGGGGACTGTGGGGAACATATTATACTGTGGGGGGACCACTGTGGAGCATTATACTGAGGGAACCCCTCTGGGGAGTATATAATACTGTGTGGCGGTAATTATGGAGCATGTTATACTGTGTTAGGCCACTGGAGCATTATACTGGGGGGGCATTGTGGGGTGAATATTATACTGTATGGAGCATATTATATTGTGTGGGGCTGCTGGGGAGCATATTGCACTGTCTGGGGCCACTAAGGGGTAGTATACTGTGTGGGCCACTGTGGAGTATTATACTGTGTGGAGTCTTACATACCATGTGGGGCCACTATGGGGGACTCAGGGGAGCATTTTATACTGTGTGGGGTCACTGTGGAGCATTATATACCATGTGGGGAAACTGGAGGGCTCAGGAGAGCATTTTATACTGTGGAGCATTATATTCCATGTGGAGCATTATACTGTGGGGGGGGGGGGGCTCACAAGTCTGCATCACAGCTCCCTCACTATAATCTTGCACATATGTGTAGTGTTGCATGGCCATGTCATTCCTCATACAGTACTGTGCATGAACCGACCCTGGAGTTATTGGGGCCTGCACAGTATTATAGGGGCTTACTATACTGGGAACATACTCAGTAATGCCGCATAGTCAGCACATATGTAAGACTTCAGTGAAAGAGCCGTGGTGTAGGCTATTAGCAGGAAGCTGTTGGGTGGGGCCCCAGAACAAGTTCCTCTGGTGGGCCTAAGGCCCTTCAGTCCGACACTGTATAATGGAGAACTATTATATATAAGGATGGGTTACTATATATAATTGGGAAACTTAAGTATGAGGGGGCTATTATAAGGGGGAACTATTATTTATAAGATGGGCTATTATTTATAAGGGGGGAACTATTATATATAAGGCATCCATTATAAGGGGGAGCTATTATTTATAAGAGGGGAACTATTTATAAGGGGGGGTATAATTGTTAAGTGGGCTTATTTATAAAGGGGGCTATTAGTGATAATGGGGACTATTATTTATAAGGGTAACTATTATTTATGAGGGGGCTATTATTTATAAGGGAGCAGTATTATTGTTACGGGGTGACTGTTACTGATAAGGGGGAATATTACTGATACAGGGCACTATTTATCATTTATAAGGGTGCTATTACTGATAATGTGTAATATTATTTATAAGCAGAGACTATTATTTATAAGGAGGCACTATAATAACTGATGAATGAGTGCAAAAATCTATTAGGTGGTACAAAGGTGCTTATTTGAATTGTGTGTGGTAAAATGGGGCTTGTTACAGTCATATGAAAAAGTTTGGGCACCCCTATTAATCTTAATCATTTTTAGTTCTAAATATTTGGGTGTTTGCAACAGCCATTTCAATTTGATATATCTAATAACTGATGGACACAGTAATATTTCAGGATTGAAATGAGGTTTATTGTACTAACAGAAAATGTGCAATATGCATTAAACCAAAATTTGACCGGTGCAAAAGTATGGGCACCTCAACAGAAAAGTGACATTAATATTTAGTAGATCCTCCTTTTGCAAAAATAACAGCCTCTAGTCGCTTCCTGTAGCTTTTAATCAGTTCCTGGATCCTGGATGAAGGTATTTTTGACCATTCCTCTTTACAAAACAATTCCACTTCAGTTAAGTTTGATGGTCGCCGAGCATGGACAGCCCGCTTCACATTATCCCACAGATGTTCAATGATATTCAGGTCTGGGGACTGGGATGGCCATTCCAGAACATTGTAATTGTTCCTCTGCATGAATGCCTGAGTAGATTTGGAGCTGTGTTTTGGATCATTGTCTTGCTGAAATATCCATCCCCGGCGTAACTTCAAATTCGTCACTGATTCTTGTACATTATTCTCAAGAATCTGCTGATACTGAGTTGAATCCTTGTGACCCTCAACTTTAACAAGATTCCCGGTGCCCGCATTGGCCACACAGCCCCAAAGCATGATGGAACCTCCACCAAATTTTACAGTGGGTAGCAAGTGTTTTTCTTGGAATGCTGTGTTTTTTTGACGCCATGCATAACACCTTTTTGTATGACCAAACAACTCAATCTTTGTTTCATCAGTCCATAGGACCTTCTTCCAAAATGAAGCTGGCTTGTCCAAATGTGCTTTTGCATACCTCAGGCGACTCTGTTTGTGGCGTGCTTTCAGAAACGGCTTCTTTCGCATCACTCTCCCATACAGCTTCTCCTTGTGCAAAGTGTGCTGTATTGTTGACCGATGCATAGTGACACCATCTGCAGCAAGATGATGCTGCAGCTCTTTGGAGGTGGTCTGTGGATTGTCCTTGACTGTTCTCACCATTCTTCTTCTCTGCCTTTCTGATATTTTTCTTGGCCTGCCACTTCTGGGCTTAACAAGAACTGTCCCTGTGGTCTTCCATTTCCTTACTATGTTCCTCACAGTGGAAACTGACAGGTTAAATCTCTGAGACAACTTTTTGTATCCTTCCCCTGAAGAACTATGTTGAACAATCTTTGTTTTCAGATCATTTGAGAGTTGTTTTGAGGAGCCCATGATGCCACTCTTCAGAGGAGATTCAAATAGGAGAACAACTTGCAATTGGCCACCTTAAATACCTTTTCTCATGATTGGATACACCTGGCTATGAAGTTCAAAGCTCAGTGAGGTTACAAAACCAATTTTGTGCTTCAGTAAGTCAGTAAAAAGTAGTTAGGAGTATTCAAATCAATAAAATGATAAGGGTACCCAAATTTTTGCACCGGTCAAATTTTGGTTTAATGCATATTGCACATTTTCTGTTAGTACAATAAACCTCATTTCAATCCTGAAATATTACTGTGTCCATCAGTTATTAGATATATCAAATTGAAATGGCTGTTGCAAACACCCAAATATTTAGAACTAAAAATGATTAAGAGTAATAGGGGTGCCCAAACTTTTTCATATGACTGTATTACTTTTTTGTTGGCAGTAAGGAGGCGTTATTTTAGGGGTTGCCACTGGAAGACGATGGTGTTGTTTGCATATCAGCATTTGGGGCCCCGCTTTTAATTTTGTCCAGGGCCCCACTTTGTCTAAAACCGGCCCTGTCTGTATGTCTTTGGAGTGTGAGGGAAAACACACAAAAACACAGGGAGAACATACAGACTCCACACAGATGTTGTCCTTGGTTGGATTTGCACCTAGGACTCAGGTGCTGCAAGGCAACAGTGCTAACAGTGCCATGCTACTCATCTGTCACTAGACTTTAGTTACTTTAGTGATTTATCATTCTTACTATGCTCCTCTGAAAACTGTCCATTTTAGGATTGTATATAATATGAAGAGTCCTGAGAAGAGTGAAGTAGTATCCAGTGAATAAGCAGTGAAGCAAAGGGTAGTGATGCTGCTGGACTTTTCTCTGGTAATTTACATACAACACACACTGTACTATAGCTTTTAGAAACAATACTAAAATGGACAGTTTCTAGAGGATTATGTGTAGAACCCTAAACCCAAAAATTATATTGACATGCTAGTGGCTTAAAACACTAAAGTCTAGTGACAGTCTAGTGAAGTCATATCATACTGGTCATATATTAAGGTAGTCAAAGATTAAACTCTAGTGACAGGGGACCTTTAGGGGTTCACTCAGAATTTGAAGTGGACATCCTTTCTGCTGCACTTTCTGCCCCTGATTAGGCTCAAGTGAATGAGCCTAAACATTAGGATGTTTTGCGCCGTGGTCCTGCTCTGTTCTCTGCCACCCTTTGAAAATAATGGGAGGCAGAGTCTTGGTGGAATCTGCCACTGATTTTGGGGCAGAATCCACCTCAAAATCAAAACCAGATTCCGTCATGTGAACATACCCTTAAACTGCAGTTCAAACTTAACATAACCATAGCTAGTAAAGATTATTTATGCTAATACCCTTCCCCTCACCAATCTATCCAAATTAACTGGGTTTCATTGAAATCTCTGAATGTTTACTGTATTCAAAAAGACAGGAACTACTGCATAACGGACATGGCTCTTGGTTTTAGCTAATGGGGGTTTTTTCTTTTCAACAGCTAAGCAGTGCAGCCATCAGAGGATTGGGAATGATTTGTGTAAATGTTCTGAGTAAATTCAATTTACTGTATGCATACAACAGTCTTCCGATCTAAAATATGCCTGCATCAGTTTTTATTTATTTTTAAAGTGCAGTTATGCATGCTTTTCTTGAAAGGCTATCGATACAGTGGAGAATGAACCAGGTAAAATCACTAGAAGTGCATAGATAATAGCTTAAAAGCTGCATTTTATTTAGACAGTCTGAGATAGTAAATATCAGTGGAATTAATTAACTGTCATTATCTTGCAGTTTTCTTTTAACAGGGTTCTTTATTATTTTTCTGGTAAATTTTTTTATTTAATTTGTCTCCTTTTAGGATAACAGAATTTTGTGGATTAATACAATATACTTTATAGCTAATAACATAAAAGTAAAAGGTGAACATAATAAAAAATATATGGGTATATAACATTACAAAAAATGCAATTAAATTGATCTACCTTCATAAGTACTTTAACAATGTATTCATCTGTTGTGGTAGTGTTCCAGATGAAAATCACAACAAATTGTGGCAAAACCACAGGATAAGGCTAAGTTCACACCTGCGTCCGGATTCCGTTCAGGAATTCCGTCCCCCATTCCGCTTGAAAAAAAGAACTTTTTTGTCCGCATTTTTCGGGAAACCGCAGGAGACCGCTTTTTAAGTGGATTGGGTTTCCATTTTTTGGGTCCTCAAGTAGACCCGAAGAACAGAAACCTGGCACAAGTGTGAACCTGGAGTAATTGGGATTATTGTGTTCCAGGTCACTGCTGATACCTGTGATTGGAACTCAGCAGTCACATGGGGGTGTCGATATTATGATACTTTGATGCTGTGTGTCATGATGTTAATCCTCCGTGTGACCACTAAAGGCCCAATCACAGGCCTCAGTTGTGACCTGGTGCCACTTACTGTATACCATGCAGGAGACCAGAAGACACCGATGAAGAAGATTGGACACCCTAGCGGAGAGGTGAGGAAAGGTGAACATGAGCTGTTTATTATTTTTCTCCCCTGGACCTCTGATTATTGTGCTCTGGAGTCTGAAGGGATGATTTGGACCGAGCCTTGTGTGCCCATGACCCCTTTTAGTACACATGTGTTCTTCCTTTTGCTTTTGTCTGGACATATGTGTCACTAGATGACCGGTGTTTCAAAACAACATGATTGTATGTCACTTTTGTAGATTTGGAGAAAGACAACTTTAAGGTCTTATGCAAATAAGGCAGCTTGTGTACTGGGTCGGGCCTTCAACTCTGGGAGCACTACTCTTGCTGCTGAAGTAGGATGGGTGGTGGGGAGGATCAGCTCACTACATGGGGTGGCACAGGCAGTGAGCATCAAGAGCAATGCTTCATGTTGATGAAGGCCTGCCCCCAATGCACCGGCTCCCTCTTTTGCATAAGACTTCATAGTTGTTTTTCTCCAAATCTACAAAAGTAACATACATAACAGAGATATGACGATTATCACTGTAATGTGCTCTGCAACATGGTGGTGACAGTTGAATATGCTTAGGGGAGGTTATAGACTCCATTTAAAACATTTCTGGCAAGAACAACAACTTGGAAAGGAAGGAAAGGATACTAAAGGTAATATAACTATGCAACAACCTGGGGTTCCATAGTGTGAAATAGAGATGACGCAGTCAGGCCTAGGCCCTGGTCTTGGTGGCTTTTGCCACCAAATCCTCTTATAGGCCCTAGGCTAGCATAGTGATGAGGGAGTCACACTGAAGTGATAGTGTTCTTGGGCATACCCTGCTACTTGTCTTTAGTGCAATGGTGTTTTGGGGTGCCCTTGACATTAGATGCTACTCCAGTCTAGTTATCAAGCATATTATTTGCCATGTACATTTCCTTCCACATTCTGCTATTCTGATCTTGATCTAGTCTGCCTTCTCTGCATTCTGGAATCTGTAGTTCCATAGAGTCTAGTATCTTTTCTGTACATTCTGGGACTTTTAGTTCCACAAAGCTTAGTTTGTGTCTGTGTTTGGATTTCATCGGTTGCTGTGCTGTTGTTTTATCCTGGCTGTGTGCTTAGTTGAATTCAGATAGCACATAGTTCAGTACTGCTTCTTTTCTGTTCACTTCATTTCATCCATTATCTTACTGTACTTAGATGCACCTGCCATATTCTCCAGTGCTGGATCATCTTCTCCTTCTGCAAAGCATAGAATTCAGTTCTTCTCATCTAATGGTTATCTTAAGTGTTTTGTTTTCTGCCAGTATTGATACAGGAATATGCAAATTGACTTAATAAATAAGACTTAATTGGTGAACTTGCTCCTATGGCCACCTTTTGGAAGGTAGTTCCCTATAGATTAATGCATGGTTTTTAAAGAATTGCTAATTATTCCCAGATTTTGCCCATAGGTTTATTTGACCAATGATGTCTTATTTGCATACTCGTTACCCACAATTCTTAGCTGGATGTGCATGGTCTTAAAAGCCCCTATACTGTCTCTCCCTAATGAGACACATTACCCCTTATGAGCCACATTGAGACCACTTACACAATCAGCCAGTACCCTGCTCTGCACTGATGAGAAGCAACAACCTTAAAACTGTCTGCTGATGGGACCCTCTTCCCTTTGGAGGAGTTATTCTGGTTTGGGTATTATTCTTTGAAGATCATGCATTAATTTATAGTGAACTACCTTCCAAAATGTGATACTAGAAGCAAGTTCCTCTTTTTCACCAATGAGGTCTTATTTGCATATTCTTTACCCAGAATTCTTAGCTGGACATGCATGGTCTTATAAGTCCTTGTGCTGTCACTCCCTAATAAGACACATCACCCCAACTGACCAGACTGACCCATTGATACATGCTTCATAAATGTTTCATGATTCTCTGTTGTGCAATTCATCCTTACAGATAAGTCCTGGGGATATCTTAGTACCATGAGCCACAGTTAGTACATGAGAATGGTTATTCATATAAAGTAGGTGAACTCCAGTTTTTCAGTCTTTTGGACAACTGGCATCATCACACTTAACCACTGATAGTAGTGAAGTATTTGAAAAAGCCTGGGAACAGAGTCTCGGGCACTTGAAAGTTATGGCTATTAGAAGAAAACAGCATGAGTACTAGAAATCCATGAATATGCCTGATATTGCAAATCAGCCCTATATAGGTGAGCCCTTTTTCTTGTCTGATTCAACTCCTTTATGGTTCTATAGTAGATGTATATATATACCAGTAAAGTATGGTTTTGGTTTACCTGTTGCTGGGTACATAAACTCAACAACACATACGCCAGAGCCATACTTTACTGGTCTTGGCTGTATAATGCAGAACAGAACTTTATAGTACTCAAAAAACAATGGCATAGCTTACCCAAGGTGTGAAAAGGGCAATGGGAGATACTCCTGTTCCCACAAATTATATTTCCACCCACTTCTACAGACTCGGTCCTATTGTGTGGTAGGCTGCTTTTCAGGATGGCACGGACCAAACAGAAACATCATATTGGCTAGCAAAAAGGAGGTCCCCTTTTACAGTGACTCCTAACACAGGCGAAACCTAGTTGTCACATCACAGACAGCGGGGGGTCATGCAACAGGATGAGCCAAATAACTCCCACACTGGCACAATATCAAAGCCCATCCACAATCCACTTCTCTGCTTATACTTGTCAAGAGAAGACATCAACCAACACATTACATTATATAACCAAAAGATTAAACAGTACTTCAGAAAATCCATACACATAGAACAAGCCTAACACCTATTGTACATCACTAAACAGGGGTTGGATAGGGATACAGTATATGGCCATCCACAGTCACTCTAAGTTTGCTAAGTAGAGAGATTATTTTTCACCCCTCTACATACAGATGTAGCTAAGTTTAGCACGATTAACTTGTTTCGTAAGCAATAGCAGTTCTCTTTAACCCTTGAGGATCCAAGATAGTTTGGCCATTAACACTTTTTACATATTTTCTATTTTACAAATGTTCATATTTTCTTCCCCTTCTAAAATTCAGAACTCATGTATTTTTTTGACGGCATAGCCTTATTCTTTCCATGATGATTTGCACGTTTTGATTAGCTTTTATTAACGTTTTTCAGGGGTCCGTGTGATAAAAACATACAATTCTGTCACTGTGTTTTGTGCTCTATTTTTATGATGTTCACATTGCATTAAAAATTACATGGTATGATTATGGTGATACCACATTTATATTGGTTTTACTGTGTTTTTCCATTTTTACTAAATAAAGTGCTATTTTGAGAAAAATAAACCATTGGTCTAGGAGCAAAGTATTCTGACTTCCAAAACTTTTTAGTTGATGGAACTTTGTGAGGTCCCTTTTTTTGCAGGGAAAGTTGTTGTACCAAGTTTATGATCACTTTTTATTGCAAGCCATTATGTGGAGAATTGAGCAAAACATATTTATTACTGGTATTTTTTATGGCATTCACTGTACAAGATAGTTACATAGTTAGTATGATTGAAAAAGACATATGGCCATCAAGTTCAACCAGGGGATGGGAAAGGGCAGGACATTCTATGCATTTCTATAAGCATCATATTTCTCCCTAAAAAGGCATCTTTGTCTTTTTTGAAACTGTCAGCTGTTGTTGCTGTGACCAGCTTCTGGAGTAGGCTATTCCACCGATTCACAGGCCTACAGTAAAGAAGCCTTGTCACCTCTGGATAGTAAAACCTTTTTTTCTCCAGACATAGGGAGTACCTCCTTGTCTTTTGAGGAGATTTTACAAGGAACAGCTTTTCCTCATATTTCTTGCATGGGCCAAGTATATATTTATACAGGTTTTTATCATATCTACCATTAAACACTTCTTCTCAAGACAAACCAAATTTAACTCCTTTAATCTCTTCTCCATGCCCCTTATAGTTTGTGGCCTTCTATTGAACCTTTTCCAACTCTAGGACATCCTTTTTATGAACTGTTACACAGAACTGAACTGCATAATCCAGATGGGGCCGCACCAATAATTTATAAAGTGGTAATATTACATCCCTGTCCCATGAATCCATACCTCTTTTAATGTCATGACAATATCCTGATGGCCTTAGAAGCAGCTGATTGACATTGCAATCTATGATCTACAAGTACACCCAGGTTCTTCTCCACCAGTGACTCTCCCAGCTTTACACCCCCGAGGACATATGTTGCATGCAGATTATTTTTACCTTGATGTATAACTTTACATTTATCCACACTGAAACTCACTTGATACATGGATGCCCATACACTCCTTAGAGTTCACTGTACTACATAGCTTGGTGTCATTTGCAAAAATAGAGACCGTGCTATTAATCCCTTCTTCTATATCATTAATAAATAAGTTAAATAACAGCAGATCTGAACCCTGGGGTACACCACTTATAACAGAGGACCAGTCTGAGCTGCAGTCATTGAGCACAGCTCTCTGGATAAAAACCTTTAATCAGTTTTCATTCTAATTACAAAATATATTTTCCAAGTCAATGTACCTGATTTTACCCATTAGCTCCTTCCCACTAGTCGACATTTTTTTGATTTTCAGTTTTGACTCCCTGCCTTCTAAACCCCATAATTTTTTTATTTTTCCATTCAGAGCCATATGAGGGCTTAATGTTTGTGGGACAAATTGTTCTTTATAATGGTACCATTTGTTAGTCTGTACAATGTACTGGGAAGCTGGAAAAATAAATCAAAATTCGGTGGAATAGGACAAAAAGTGCATTTGTGCGATCTTCTTACGGGCTTCTCTTTTTTACGGTGTTCACTGTGCTGCCAAAATTACATGTCATCTGTATTCTATGTTTTGGCATGATTCAGGGAATAACAAATTTATACAGTTTTATTTACATTTTAACCCCTTATCAAAAAGCTAAAACTTTGCAAAAAATATTTTTTTCTAAAAGTCGCCACATTCTGACAGCCTTAATTTTTTTTTTTATATTTCTGTGTATGGGGATGCATATGGTGTCTTGTATTGCAAGGCCAAATGTTATTTTTAGTTATACCATTTTGGGGAATGTCTGTTGCTATAATCACTTTTTATTCAAATTTTTATTCAAAGGCAAAACAGCAAAAAAACGGCTGTTCAGCACTTTTGATTTTTTTTTTCCACGCTACTGCGTTCACCATACGGGAAAAATATTTTTATAAGT
Organism: Leptodactylus fallax; assembly: GCA_947044405.1. Taxonomy (NCBI): domain Eukaryota; kingdom Metazoa; phylum Chordata; class Amphibia; order Anura; family Leptodactylidae; genus Leptodactylus; species Leptodactylus fallax. Next base: position 17,023,690 of record CAMRHE010000002.1, read on the forward strand.
TTGTAGACCGGGCGTTTTAGGACACAGGGATACCTAATGTGTATGTGTTTCATATTATTTTTTTTAACTTTTATATGTATTCTAGGGAAGGGGGGTGATTTCAATTTTTACTTCTTTTTATTTTTTTTTTTTTTACTTTTTTTTAATTGCATTTATTAGACCCCTAGGGTCTGATCACTAATGCAATGCATTACAATGCTAATTGCAAAATATCGGCATTTGTATGACAGGCTGCATAAATATTTAAATAATTAAGCAATAGTATGGCGAATATCAGGAAGGGGTTAAACATCTATGAGGGACAGTTTCAAACGCCTTTGCGAAATCCAAGGAAACTGGACTTATATCCACAGCCTCCCTCCTGTCCAGACTTCTACTCACCGCTTCATAAAAACAAATTAGGTTAGGCTGACAACTTCTGTCCTTAGTAAAACCATGATGTTTGTCACTTATAATATTATGTACAGTCACATACTCCTGTATATAATCGCTTAAGAGCTCCTGAAACAGTGGGGTTGTCCGACATAAACGTTTTTTTCTATGAGGCCGGGGAAGGGGGAACAAATTTGAAAAAACCCAAACTCACCTGTCCCCAGTACTCCATTGTCTACCAGCACGGTCCGGTAGCGCTCACCTCTTCTTCTCCGAATAAGCTGTTTTCCAGATGTTCCAAACAATCGAAAAGGGGATTCATCAGAGAAAATGACTTTACCCCAGTCCCCAGCAGTCCACTCCCTGTACCTTTTGCAGAATATCAGTCTGTCCCTGATGTTTTTTCTGGAGAGAAGTGGCTTCTTTGCTGCCCTCCTTGAGACCAGGCCTTGCTCCAAGAGTCTCTGCCTCACAGTGCGTGCAGATGCACTCACACCTGCCTGCTGCCATTCCTCAGCAAGCTCTGCACTGCTGGTAGCCCGATCCCGCAGCTGAAACACTTTTAAGAGACGGTCCTGCCGCTTGCTGGTCTTTCTTGGGCGCCCTGGAGCCTTTTTGGCACCAATGGAACCTCTCTCCTTGAAGTTCTTGATGATGCGATAGATTGTTGACTGTGGTGCAATCTTTCTAGCTGCAATACTCTTCCCAGTTAGGCCATTTTTGTGCAGTGCAATGATGACTGCACGTGTTTCTTTAGAGATAACCATGGTTAACAGAAGAGAAACAATGATGGCAAGCACCAGCCTCCTTTTAAAGTGTCCAGTGGTGTCATTCTTACTTAATCATGACAGATTGATCTCCAGCCCTGTCCTCATCAACACCCACACCTGTGTTAATGGAGCAATCACTGAAACGATGTTAGGTGGTCCTTTTAAGGCAGGGCTGCAATGATGTTGAAATGTGTTTTGGGGGATAAAGTTCATTTTCTAGGCAAATATTGACTTTGCAAGTAATTGCTGTTAAGCTGATCACTCTTTATAACATTCTGGAGTATATGCAAATTGCCATTAGAAAAACTGAAGCAGTAGACTTTGTAAAAATTAATATTTGTATCATTCTCAAAACTTTTGGCCATGACTGTATATATATATATATATATATATAATATATCGAAATAAAAGATTCATGTAGCACTCCAATTGCATTGTCTCTCGGTTAATAAAGTGCCCAATTCCTTTTTTTCACTATATTGGGACCTTACCTATACCCTGAGGCTGGCATCCACAGCTGTCTTTTGTTTGGAATTGCTACATAATTCATCATTATAAAGTGACAATTTTATATCCATAGTCCAAAGAAAAAAATAACCTGTATCTGAATTGTGAAAGCATGCTACCAGAGCCATGTAGACTAAGGGCACCAGGGCCGTTTTAACACATTGGTGGGCCCAGTGCAAAGGTTTCATAACTGCCCCCCCCATCACCATCACTTAAACATACCTGACCCACCCAAATTAAAATGGCCCCCACATACTATAATTCCTGCTTACTGTGCCCATACAATATAAGTGGCCATGTCCCTGCACTTATAAATAATAGCCCCCCCTTATAAATAATATGTCCTGTTCACATCTAACTGCACCTTTATTAATAATAATTATAAGGTGGTCATTATTTATATGCAGGGACTATTATTTAAAAGGGGGGCTAAGATTCCTTGCTTATAATTAATAAATTATAAATAAGGGCCCCTGCTTATAAATAGTGCCCCTTATCAGTAATTGTCCCTCCTTATAAATAATAGTCCCCCTTATTGTTAATAGTTCTCCCTTCTAAATAGTTCCCGCTTATAAATAATAGTACTACTTTATAGTTCACCCTTTTAAATAATAGTCCCCATTTATAACTAATAAGTGGGGACTATTATTTATAAGGGAGAACTATTATGAGGGGGAAACTTATTTTTAAGGAGGGCTTTTTTAAGGGGGACCTATTGTATATAAGGGAAACACTTTTATTTTTAAGGGGGCTAATATTTATAACATACCTCCCAACTTTCAAAAGATAGAAAGAGGGACACAGAATGTGAGGCACGCTATGCCAATTTAGCTCCACCCACTTTTACATTAACCACGCCCATTCTCATCCATTTTTCTATGTGCCCCCACACAGTATAATCTTCCTACAGTCACCGTAAAATTATATGCCCCCACATTATAATGTTCCCCTCCAATTGCCCCACATTATGAAGAAACTAGAGGGGTACATTAAACTGGAGTAGTTGGATGGGGACATTAAACTGGAGGCTGCTGGAGGGGGACATTAAACTGGGTGCAACTAGAGGCAGACATGTCACCCTCCAGCTACCCCCATGGTTTAATGTCCTCTTCCAATTGCCACCAGTTTAATGTCCCTGTCCAGCGAACCCCACTGTTTAATGTCCCCCTTCAGTTGCCCCCAGTTTAATGCCCCCCTTCAGCTGCCCCCCTAGTTTAATGCCCCCTTCAGCTGCCCCCAGTTTAATGTCATCTTCATCTGCTGACTAGTTTAATGTTCCTCTTCATCTCCCCCCTGTTTAATGTCCCCCCTTTCCTGCCCCCAGTTTAATGCCCCACCTTCATCTGCCCCAGTTTAATGTTCCCCATTCATCTGCCTCCAATTTAACATAATAAAACACTGATACTCACCTCTCCTCGCTACTCTACCGCTCCGTGCAGTCTCTTGTCCCAGACTGTTCAGGAAGCATAGCACGCCAATACAGTTGTGAGTGGAGCTGTCCTGGGCAGAAAGTCTGGTGCCTGGACACAGGGCCCCCACAACCATAGGATCTGGTGCAAGTGCACCATTTGCCCTATAGTTAAATCGGCCCTGAAGGGCACCAAATGTGAATCATGCGCCCTTGCACACTACTCAAACAAAACAGCAACAAAAGAAAATCCTGACCTTTTTGGCACTTACTATACATTAAATAGCCCTAGCTAGCAGCTGGAGAGCTAACTGCAAGCTGATGAACACAACAACATCCAGCAACCTCTTGCTTACATAAGTCTCTCTCACAGACTGGCTTTCTGCGTTCCCAGGCAGAGAAAGAGTCACCACCTCAACCAATCCTGCACAAATATATATCTATATATATATAGATATATATATTATATATAATTAGAGATGAGCGAAGTTTTCAAAAATTCGATTCGGCAACTTTGCCGAATTTTCCGATACGATTCTCTTCGATCCGAATTAATTTGCGGCGATTAAACAGTTATTTCATGTCTGCAGAGAGCCGGTTTGGGCGGGTGGGTGGCGAAATGGCGGAAGCCCTTGGATGCCGCAATCATGTCTCTCTCTCTCTCTCCAGCACGGACAACTTTTATTCATGTGGAAGGATCTGCTAACAAGCAAAGAAACGCCTACCCAATCACATCACTAGAGAATATCTTGTGACCGTCTGATGTCACAAAGGTCCTTACTAAATATTTGTTACCGCGAAGCATCCGGAAATCTGGATTCCATGGGAATCGAAGATTTCCTGAAATTCGGATCGAATTTCACTTCTGCAGCTTCGATTTGCTCATCTGTATACTATGTAACAAATAGCAACTGCATAACATTTTAAAATATTGTGTTTCCTCCCATGTACAAAAGAAATACAGTTCATCTTTTACTACAGATGAGAAAAAATGCCCATATTTTGGAAAGTTATGACTACCTGACACTAAAAACATTCTGAAACACTAAATGTTGACTCTTTAAATGAGAATGTTATTTTAAAAGAAATAAAATATGACAAAAGAATGTAGCAAACAGAAGTAAATGTGTACTTTGTTTATAGCTCTTCAGTAATAGACAGTCACAATTTTTCATTTCAAACAATATATATTGCAGCAAATGGCTGAATACTCTACAGCTAGGCACCGACGTTTCATCAAATGTAGAAAAGTTAAGGATTGGTATCTAGAATTATATCTACTCACAACTGAAATTGTTTGTCCATTCTATGACTTCAGGACCAGAAACTTCAATTATTCTTTGATCTTCCCCACCAGCAAGATAATAATTGGAAGTTGACAAAATTCCAGCTTATTTTGTTGGCTGTTGATTTCTGTTTGTCTTGCATGAAAGCATAAAGAAATAGGGTTGTCACATCTACTGAAACATAATATTTACTACCTTCATGAAAGTTTTACTAAAGCATGCAACAAGAAAGCAATTATTGGCATTTTCTTAATTACAAAATATCCCGGCATTGTCAAATAGAAGAGGCTGAAATATAGCTATCTCTAAAAGGTTTTCTAGCCTCCTGAATTTGCTGTACCATTGTGAAGGGGATTGAGCTAATTGTATGAGTGTTACAGATGATTAGTTTTGGATAAAATTGTATAAAAACTGTTTTTTCTTCATAAAATGTAGTTTATCCAACCTGATACTCCACTGAAGATCAGTATGTGCCTGAAGTGGTTGCCAGCTGTTCCAGAGGGATGGACCCACAAATATGGCATCCAGATAAAAACTTCAATAGTTAAAGGGGTTGACCAGGCAAAAATGGGATACCCTTTTTACCGTTTAAATCAGCTGAAGGCAGTGAAAAAAAAAAAAAAAAAATGCATACTCACCTGTCCCCGTTGCTCCAGTGTCCGATTCTTCTGCTTCGGCAGGTCTCTTCCGGAGTTGAAGAAGACCCGTGATGTTACAGGTAGTGACATTCAGGCCCTTCGCTGATTGGCCTCAGCGGTCACATGATCTCTGAGGCCAATCAGCGACTTCAGCACCCGCCGGAGCAGAAGAGGTGCGGGAGGACACCAGGACAACGGCTGATTTAATCTGATTTAAATGTTAAAAGGGTTGTCCATTTTTGCCTGGACAACCCCTTTAACTGCAAGACCTTATTCACATGACAGTGCTATTTTTAGACCTATCATCTGTGAAAAACATCTACATCGTTCCATTTAAGTCCATGGAAGGAACTATTCACATGATAGTAAAGAGCCATTTTTTAAACAACCCTCTCATAGCAGTTATAAAACTCATGAATGTCTATGAGGCTATTTACATTGCTCTATCTATGTTCAGTTTGATGGACAAAGATAAAGCATATCAGCCTTGAAAAATGGTCCCTCAAAAAATGGACATGTAAATAGACCCTTTTACTGGCATTGTTATTAAATTGGCCGTGTGACAGTCATTGCAGGTCATGCTCTGTGTATACACATTCCATATTTTATTAGCAAAATAGCACTTTTGTTTAAGAACCACTTGAAACATCATTAATGGAGTTATGCACTTGTTCCAGTACTTCACCATATCAACTTTATCTTTGCACAGATCAGTGTTATGTTCACACAGACCTCTTGACTTGATATAGGATAATTTTAAATTCTAATGAATCGCACAACACTTGAACTCGTCACTATTTACAAAAGGAGTACTCTATAATATCTTGATGAGTGTTACAAGAGCCTAGTTCACTGGCTTTATACAACTGAAGAATACACAGGACACTACTGACGCCACAGGGCAGCAAATCACTTGCTATCTACCAGATGCTTACTTGATTTCAAAGCTGAAGTCTCATACAGCCCATGCAGTCTACTGTACAAGACAATCTAGTCAGCTATAGTCATGAGAAAAACTAAATACTCTCTTTGAATTCTGTGGTTTTTACGTATTAGTACATTACCCCTGGGAATGGTATGTACAGGGGTCACATTAGAGGATGGCACAGAAACTTAGGCAGATGTATGGCAAAGTAACTATAACAGTTTACTCAGATCAGAGACAGCAAGCTTGATGGTTACAACAGTTTCAATAGAGGCAATTACAAACTTGCAAGTGAAGTCTTAGGCTTGACAGTTACACATCTTTGAACAGGTATAGTTTTTGGTGGTTTGACTCTTTACAGAGTGAATATTGTGTACTCTTGATATTAAGCCATGGGCAAGAAAAAGAAAATTTCAGTTTGTAAGAAAGCAGAAAAGCTGCACACAGGTGTGTTATTGCAACAGTCTCAAGGCAGAGAGACACAAAACCCAGAACAGAGCATGTGGAGTGCAAGTAAAGATAATGGGTTGCATGACGGTGACTTAGTTTTTCTGAAGCATCTCTGTTCTATGAATGAATATGTCCCTGCTGACTGTATGTCTCATACTAGAGTGCATGAAAGCACCAAAGATGAAAATATTATGGTGCAGCAGCTTCAAGATGAGATTTAAACCATCAGGTTCATTTATGAGGATGAAATATCTGATTGGAAATGGCAACTTGAGATATCAGAAAAAGAGTACCTTAAGTTAAAGAAAGAGCTTGAACTCTATGAAGAGTTCATATCCTAATAGTTGTGAAAATGTGGTGCTGGGTTTGCCTGGAATGGACTCTGTCACTAAGAAGGAGTTTGCAGAAATGAAATGCGCTCTATCTAATAAAGTCCTACAGAGTGTAGAGCAAAAGCAAGTGCTTGAGAAGCAATTGCAGGATTTAAAGGAGCAGCATATCCAAGACTCCATTGCCAAAGAGAGCGTCATTGAAAAATCAAAAGATGATCTTGAAACTGCTAAACATGAGAAAAGTGAATTTTTGCAGTGTCAGTCAGAATGTTTGGATGACCAAGTCAGGAAGTGTAAAAAACTTTCGGCTGCATTAACTGGTAAAGAAAATGAACTTGTAGAGGTGAGGAAGTATGTGTCTGACCAAGAGAGTGATTTAGAATCTGTGGTGCAGACATTGCAGTCAGAGCAAAACTTGCATGAACTAAAGCAGGTTCGCCTAGACCAAGAAGTGAAGGAATGGCAGAGCAGAGCTGGAGTTCTGGAACAAAGAGAAATGGAACTCAAAGCTAGACTATGTAGCCTGGAGAGAGCACTGTCAGGATCTTGTGAAGATAATGAGAAATTGTCTGTTTTGGTGCAAGATAAAGACAAAGAATTGATGGAGATGTCATCTGTCCATGCTCAGAATTTACAAACCCTACAGGAGAGTCACAAAGAAGTTGAAAAAAACCTGGAATCTGTGTAGATATTGTATGAGGACAAAGCCAATACTTATGACAAGCTGGAAAAGGCCAAGAGAGAATTGGACCTCCAGATAGAGACATGAGGATTCCGTTTGAGGAAAACCTGTCTAATTTATCTGCTGAGATTGTAGATCTAAAAATGCTTGTTGCTAAACTAAAGGTGCAAATGGACAAACAGGAGGAAGTTGCACGCATGAAAGAACAGCTGGAGTTTCAGATAGAACAGTTAAAAACCGAAGTTGAATCTAAAAGAGAAGAATTGGATCGGTTGCAGCAGTCTTTATCCAATACTGAACAGTCTGCACTATCTTCAAAGCTGGCAGCACTAGAAGCTGAGAAGGACTCATTGCAGAGCCTGTTAACCTCTAAAGAATCAGAGCTGTTATCCATGAAAAACGTGACTCAAGAGACAGAGTCTTTATTCAACCAAGAGCAAGATAAGAGAGCCACTGAGATACGGGACTTGAAGGAAAGACTTGACAAAAAGTCTGCAGATGGGCAGAAGCTTTATCAGAAGATGTTGGAGGATCAGTTCAATATAATTCAGGGAACAGTGGGGGAAGCAGAAAATATCATCCAGGATGCAGTTGCTAAACTTGATTATCCTCTACATATCCGCTGCACTAGTTCACCAGATTACCTGGTAAACCGAACAAAAGTTGCTGTAGACTCATTAACCTCCCTCTCGAATGGGCAAGCATAGAGGCTGAGGAAGCAGAGCCATTAAGTCAGCCAGACAGGAGTGACCTGTCCAGTGATGATGATGGCAAAAATCAAAAGGATAAGAAATGTGGTGTGAAAGGACCACGTGAAGATCGTGGCCGTGGCTACTTCGAGTGTATTGAAGAAAATAAATACAGCAGGTCTAAGTCCCCACAGCCACCGGTGGAAGAGGAAGATAAAAAACTGGATGAAACTAGTGTCTCGAATGGCAAAGTTTGCTTTGAGATGAAGGTTACAGAAAAGGTACCCGTGAAACATTTATACTCTAAAGACATTGTTGTGCATGAAGTACGTGTTGGTTGGTCTCTGCGCTCCTGTGGATTCATGATAGGTGAAGATGAAAATTCTTACGGCTATTTACTAAAGGGATCAAAGTCATGCAATAGGATGGCTGAAGACTATGGCGAGAAATATGATGAAAATGATGTGATCCCCTGTATGGCGAATTTTGAAGGTGATGAAGAAGAACTTGTTTTTGTAAAGAATGGCCAGGATCTTGGCGTAGCATTGAAAGTGCTGAAAAAACGGAAATCTCGACTGACCGGAATTTGGAAAAAGAGATTGCCAGATTGGGACATGTGGACAATCACAGGACAAGTTCATCTGATTAAAGAGGGACGTCGACATAGTATGTCTTGTCCCATTGTCGCTCACCCCATGGGTAGTGAGCTGAGGGGGAGGGTATGTGAGAGTATGAATGAACCCAGAGGGCGCTAGTGAGCGACCCAAAACCAGGATTGAAAAGCTCATCAGCCACACCCATAGGTGGTGGCACCAACTCCAAACAGAGTGTGTGCAGCAGGAGAGAGTGCTGTGGAGACCTGCAGGAAGCAGGTAGATGGGAAACCAGTTGGAGACAGACAAGGCGGTCTGTCCCAAGAAGACTGGGGTCCTGAAAGGACTGATTGAGCCACGCTGCTTCTTGCCCCCAGAGGCTAGTAAGGGAGCAAGCAGTGAGGTAGTGCCCTATGTGTGGGCTAGGCAATTTGTTATTTTGTTCCTGTACCATTTGTAAAGCTGAATAAAGCCATTTACTTTGGATTTACACTGCGTGATACACTGCTTCTTCGGCACCCAGTACCACCAACACTGCTGTCGAGTACAGGAGGTTGCCACCTTTGAGGCTAAATTCCCCCAAATTTTCACACATACAGACATACAGCATACAGACATACAGCTGATTATACAATCTCTTACATAAAATGGTGTTAGAAACAACCCAAAGTTCAGTTCTAGTCCACCTGGGCAGTAGCACTCTCATATAATCTTCCATCAAGAGGTATGCCATGTGCAGAATGATACTCTTCCCTTTTCTATTTAGCTACTTGCCTGAGGTATTCATTTGGATATGCACTGTCGCTGATATTTGTATACAGATCATTTTATATGGATTGAATAAAGTTGAATTTTTAAGGTTGTACTTTGATGCTGGTCATTATTATTCTGCATCCCAATATATGGACCAGGTCCATATCAGTTGTGTGGAGCTGCTAGTAGCATACAGTACTTCCATGGAACTTTGATTTGGCATAGCAATGTACTGTAGTCTACACATTAAAGGTACAGTTAACATCATATTTACATGTGCATTCTCCACATATGCTTGCCCTACTGACTGCATTTTGAGGCCTAGTTTATTTTGAGACATTGTGACATGATGTTTAGAACTATTCTGACCATTCATTGTGGGTCAGTACCGTACATCTGTCAATGTTACTGACAATTTCTCTATCATTGACTAGAAGCATGTTATCTAATTTTGTAAAATACAGTATTGTGTCTATGAAAACTCTACCCCGTGTCCTTAGTTGTTTAACATCATCAGATTTTTACTATATTGTCATTACAGATCCTAACCTGGATTGTATTACTAAATGTATATGAGAAAACAATTCCGGTAAAGTAAGGTTGAGATAGACCCCTCCAGGGATTCATATTATAATTATTCATTTATTATATGCTATTAACCCCTGTTTTGTTTCAGGAAAAGGAGTTAGGTGAAGAAGAGCCTCCTTACAAGGTCAAGTGGGCGGAGCGAGAAACTCATCTCATAAAGTTAGAGAGCTAGAAACCAGCATCAAAAATTGCTGTCTGGTGTGAGTGTGGCTCCCTTTATTAATAATCCCTGCAAGTGAAGAGTGTGAAGAGTGGAGTTTCCCTAAATCCTGAATCTGAAAGGTTGGGTCTCCCTGTAAATAGTAAAAGAAATAAAGCTGAAGTAAGTACTCAAAACTGACAGCACTTTAGGTTTGAGGAGGCCAGAACTGATTATGCTGTGAGTTATACAACTAAATCAGGAAAGAGACAAAAGTTGACAGAATTGTGTAAGAGAAGAGTTACCAATGTCAACTTTTCATATGTAAATGTGTGGCACAGAAACCTCTCTTCCAGCCCATAAGAGAGAAATGTCTTTCTAGCACGAGGAAGTCAGAGGTAAGCACCAGAGGAGAGATGTAGGAACTCTGTTCTGGTGCCAACTGTTCTTGCACCAATAGAGGAAGAGGGAGGGCTGGTGCTGCAGGGCATCTCAAAAATTAAAGGGGTTGTCCAGGATAAATTGATCTTTATAATCTAAGCTAAACAACCCCCCTGCCTACCTTCTAAATTACTTACTGTGCCAAAAATATAGAATTACCTAGCCCAAGGCACCTAGCCCCAGGCACATTTTCCGAATTTTTAGTGACGATCCGTTTCCAGAAAGGGGGAAATCGAACATCACCAATACTAACCCACCTCCCCACCCCATCATACTTACCTGTCTTCCAATCCGGATCTTCTGATTACTTCACATTACTTCATCTGGGCTCCAGAGTGCTGGCTACCGTGCATGCCCAGATGAAGTGACATCCCATGATCAGAAGGTCCTGTCTGGAAGACAGGTAAGTATGATGGGTTGGGGGGGTTGAATTAGTTAAGAAGGACTAGTAGTGGGCAGGCTAGCTAAGGAAACAGGGAGGGGGTGTGAGTGAGAAAAGGAGGGGGAGATGAAAGAGAGAGGTGGTGTGAGTCAGCTCTGAGTGTCCCAAGGCATCATGGTAGTTGTAGGAAAAAAGAACAGGAAGATACCCATGTAAATAAATGCAGAAGATGCCAGGAACTCACAGAGAAACCCAGAAATAACTTAAAAACACTGCTAAAGGTATTTGGTTATACTTATTAACCTATTACTAGCACTAACAGACTTTTTTGAAAAATTATTTTTTGCCCGGAAAAC